>QRFJ01002969.1:79017-144282 GCA_006176705.1 Cocos nucifera | reverse complement strand
AAGAGAGATCTGGTCTTAGACACCATAAGGAGAAATCCTGGGGACTCTATTTCTACCAATCAGATTTATGATCTGATCTTCACAAAGGGTTGTGATGGTTGGAAGAAGGGAGTTGATCATGCATAGTCTATAATATAGCCTGCGCCCAAATCGAAAAGGATCTAAAAAAATAAAAAATTTTCCAATGCCCGCACAAGGCTTCCTTCTCCTCTCCCCTCCCATGCCAAAACATCTTCTCCCTCTCCTTCTCCATTGGCCCAAAGTGTTTTGGGTTCTTGGTTGTGCAATCCAGATGAGAAAGAAAGGGGCGACAGAAAGCTAGAAGGCTGCGCTGCTGCAAAGGACAAGCTTGATCTTCGAAAGGTGTTTGGAAGATCCTCTAATCAAGATCCAGATCTAATTTTTTGGAAGATATGATAGGAGAGAAGAGGATCTCAAGATCTAGCCTGAGTGGATACTAGTAGAGGCCAGGCACTTGCATGGCTAGATCTAGAACCTTCCACTGCTTATAGGATCATCAACGGGTAATAAGATTACCCACTTCAAGATAAATTAAATTTGATTTAATTTATCTAAATTTATTTTAATCTATTAGATAATCAAAGAATCAAAATCTGAAACATCCTAGATTCATCTAGATTAAGAAAAAAATTTTGAAAAGTATATCTCTTAATCCGATCAGATCTGAACGAACTTGTCCGAAAATTAGGCATTTTTCTTTCTCTCATATCAACAAACCCCACTTGACCTCCAACAATTGGCTCATATATAATCTAAGTCCATCTTCTGAAGGTGAGCTTCGATCTTCTACTCGTCCAATGGCTTTATAAGCGGGTTTGCCACATTATCTGCGGAGTTGACTCTCTTGACCTCGACGTAACTCTTCTCGAGGTAATCGCGGATGAGGTGGTATCGCCGCTCGATGTGCTTGGATTTTTGGTGAGACCTTGGCTCCTTAGCAAGGGCTATGATGCCATTATTGTTGTAGTACAAAGGAATGGTATTTGATGGCATTACTTCAATCTCTACGGCAAACTTCTTATACCAAAATGCCTTCTTCATAGCTTCTGACGCAGCGATATATTCTGCTTCCATGGTGGAATCTGCTATTACTGTCTGTTTGAAACTTTTTCAACTGACAGCTCCACCATTGCATACAAACAGACTTCTAGATGTCGACTTTCGATCCTCTACATGGAACATAAAGTTCGAGTCTATATACCCCTAGACTTGGAGTTCTCCATTACCAAAGATCAGTAACATATCCTTAGTTCTTCTCAAGTACTTAAGGATACATTTCACAGAAGTCCAGTGTTCTTCACCTAGATTCAACTGATATCTACTCGTGACACTCACGGCATGGGCTATATCAAGTCGTGTACATAACATGGCATACATGAGGCTCCCTATTGCTAAAGCATAAGGGATCTTGCTCATGCGTTCTATTTCCTCAGGTGTGCTAGGGCACATCTTCTTGGAAAGATGAATGCCATGCCTGAAGGGTACTAAACCCCTCTTAGAGTTTTCCATACTAAAACTCATTAGTACTTCCTCTATGTACATCTTCTGTGAAAGTCCTAGCATCCTATTTGGTCTATCTCTATAGACCTTAATTCCTAGAATAAAGGATGCTTCTCCGAGATCTTTCATGAAGAATTCTTTAGATAACCATATTTTAACTATGGTCAACATGTGAATATCATTCCTGATAAGGAGGATGTCATCCACATACAATACGAGGAAGATAACAGCGCTCCCACTGACCTTTTTGAAGATACATGGCTCCTCGTTTTTGATGAAACCAAATATTTTGATCACATCATTAAAATGAGTGTTCTAGCTCCAAGATGCTTGCTTAAGTCCATATATGGACATTTGCAGCTTGCAAACCTTGTGATCATCATCACTGGATGTGAAACCTAGCGGCTGTTCCATATAGATATCTTTCTCAAGATATCCATTTAAGAATGCCATTTTCACGTTCATTTGCCATATTTTATAATCGAAATAGGCTATAATAGCAAGCAATGTGCGGATGGATTTTAGCATAGCTACTGGCGAAAAGGTATCCTGATAGTCAATGCCTTTGCGCTGACTATAACTTTTTCCTACTAATCTTGCCTCGAATGTCTCTACATTCCCATTTGCACCAATCTTTCTCTTGTCGATCCATTTACATCCAATAGATATTGTACCTTCTGATGGATCTACCAAGATCTAAACTTGGTTTGAGCGCATCGAGTCAATTTCTGACTTCATTGCCTCTAACCATTTCTCGGAGTCGATATCTGATATCACCTCGTTATAGGTTTTGAGATCATCACCATGAACCCCATTACCTACGAGGAACATTTTCTCTACTTCCTCCGAAATAGTACCTAAGTACCTCTCAGGGGGATGGAAAATCCTTTTCGATCTACGAGGTGGAAGAGGTAGTGAGTGGATTGGCTTAATTTGATTTGGTTCCATTAGGTCCTTAGCTCGTTACTCTTGTGAGACTTTTTCCTCGAGTTTGATCTACTTTTCAATGCCACTATCTTGAATAAACTATTTTTCAAAAAAGATGGCATGTCGACTCACAATCACATTGTGATCTTCTGGAATGTAGAAATAATATCCTAATAACTCTTTAGGATATCCTATGAATCGAGCTCTGAAGGACCTAAAGTCTAACTTTTCCGCTTGTTGTCTTTTGACATGAGCCGAACAACCCCAAATTTTGAGATGACTCAGACTTGATTTCTTACCATGCCATATCTCATATGGTGTGGTAGGAATAATTTTAGAAGGAACCCTATTCAGTAAGTATATTGTAGTTAACAAATAGTATCCTCAAAAAAAATCAGGAAGGTCTGTGAAGCTCATCATGGATCGGACCATATCTAATAGGATCCGATTCCTCTGTTCTGAAAATCCCATTGAGTTGAGGTGTTTCAGATAGAGTCCATTGAGAGATTATGCTATTTTCCTTGAGATAGTCCAGAAATTCCCGACTAAGATATTCAACCTCCTCGATCTGATCGAAGAATCTTAATGGATTTTCCTATTTGCTTTTCTACTTCATGTCTAAATTCTTTGAACTTTTCAAAAGCTTCAGACTTGTGTCTCATAAGATACACATACCCATACCTAGATAAATCATCGATAAAGGTTATGAAGTAGATAAAGTTGCCTCTAGCCGGCACATCAAATGGGCCGCACACATCAGTATGTACTAGGGCAAGAAGATCCATGGCCCTTTCCCCATGTCCTACAAAAGGGAAGTTTAGTCATTTTGCCATGAAGACAAGATTCACAAATTGGATATGACTCAAAAGTCAATGGACTCAATAGCCCAATTTTGTCTAATTTGTTAACCCTATCTTCTGCTATATGACCTAATCTTAGGTGCCATAGATACCTATCGTTTGGACTATCCCTAGGTCATTTTGTGGCATTCACATTTTGCTCGATATTAAAAATAGATACATCAATATGTAATTGATAAAGACCGTTAATAAGGAAACCACTTGCAATTTTATTTCTTTCATAAAGAATATTACAATGGTCCTTAAGAAAACTAATTACATAGCCTTCTAATGCAAGGCAAGAAATAGAAATCAAACTCCTTCTTGCTGCAGGCACATAATAATATTTAACACTAAGTCTAAACCAGATGGTAGTCGAAGAGGGTATGTTCCCACAGCTATGGTAGCAACTCTTACTCCATTTTCGATGCACAGGATCATCTCACCATCCCTCAGCCTCCTACTATCCTCAAGATCCTGTATAGAAGTGCACAAGTGAGCACTAGAACCAGAGTCAAGCACCCAACTGGATGCAGAAGAAATCATAAAGTTAGACTCAATAACGAGCATACCTCCTGAAGGACCTACCTCTTTCTTCTTTAGGATGGTCAGGTAAGTCGGACAGTTCCGCTTTCAGTGGTCATCATTGTTGTAATGAAAACACTCTCCTTTGTTAGCGGCCTTCTTTAGCTCTGCCTTTTTCTTCTTTCCTCCTTCCACCTTCTGCTATTTTGCAGACTTCTTCTTCTTTCCAAAAGACTTTCTCTTGGAAGAAGTCCGTTCCATAGCAAGCATTGAGCCTTTAGAACTTTTCATGGAAAGCTCAGCGATGACCAGCATGTTCATAAGTTCGGTCAAGGAATTTTGAAATTTATGCATATAGTAGTTCATGATGAACTGCCCATACGCATCAGTCAAGGATTGCAGAATTATATCATTGTACAGATCCAAGTCCAACCTCACTCTGAGCATCTCAAGCTCTTCCAAATCCTTGATCATCATTAGATAATGATCTTGGACTGACTACCCATCATGCATCTTAGCCTTGAAAAGTCGTTTAGTGACTTGATACTTGGCTGTGCGACTCTGTTCACGAAACATCTCCTATAGATAAGCCAACATTTGGCGAGCAGTCCTGATATCTTCATGTTGGTACTGAAGTTCATTAGACATCGAGCCCAACATGTAGTATCTGGCCTTGTTATTTTTGTCCATCCATTTTTTCAGAGATGCTCTCTGTTCAGCGATTGGACGAGCTGGTAAGGTGGTAGGATCCTGATCCAATACATGTGTTAACTTCTCGGAACCCAAAATGATTTTGAAGTTTTGGAGCCAATCCTTTTAATTTAGTCCGATCAGTCTATGGGTGTTCAGGATTCGTGCTAATGGGTTGGATGCAGACATTTTTCTATAGAGAGTCAAAATTTTTAGTTAGATATTGTAATTAAGACTTAACCAATTTATTTAAAAATTTTATTTTTAAATAAATTAGCTTTCACTATTTTCTCGGATCCTTACACTCCCTCTATAGAGATGCAAAAATTTTCATGATTACTGATTTTTAGTGGGTGGTGCAGTCCCACCGACTTACTCATCAGCTCACCTAACAGTTATTGGTGATGGGTTAGCCAATGAGTAAACAACTCTTGTTCAATAATTCTCTAATTATGATGCACCCAAACTTGATCTCTCATTCATGAATCTCATCGTGTCCAAAATATTGATCCACTCCTTAGCTATGTCAGGCCCACCATTTGCACAGATTGGATTTCTAATTGAGTCTCTCATCGTATCCAAAATATTGAACCCAATCCATCCTCCAGCCTGTAGCATCCAATGCCTAATAGACATGGTTGCATCTTTTTGGTGCAACTGAGCCACTGTAACCAACCGAGAACAATCAATCCTAAGAAGGGCCCACACATCTACAATGGTGGAAGACCTTAGACTTAATGTTTTCTTAGGGAGACTTGATTCAGATCTCATAAACTAAACTTGACATCATCATAACCATTATGACTAAACTAGTGGCATGGGTTAACTTGGATTATTGACCACCTCAGATCAGAACTAAGCCAACAAACATGGCCATATAAGTGAGACCGATAGAAGGGATATGCCATTAACTCGATAAAAATGCATTCGAGTTGAGTAGCTCCTAATTAAAAGTCAGTCGATTGTATCTACCAAACTTACCATAGACACCAAATTATTGAGCCAGAATAAATCGGGTTAGCTTAAAATCCAGACTTTAACCACTGAGCCTAATTAGATCTTAGCTTGATCGATCACTCATATGACTCGATCTTGATCCAGACTTAATCCTATTAGGCTAGTCAATTTTAGCAGTGTTGATCCCATCTAAACAACTCTTGATTTGGTTGATCGACCGCTTAGACGTAATTGAGCTACCCAAGTCCGAACCCAATTTTATGAACATGTCTTAGATCTAAAAATTCTCAATTTTACACCTAATATGTTTCATAATCTTAATTCTTAATTAAGTTTAAGGTTCATAAATAAAATATATAAATAAGATCCTAGGGTTTTGCAAAAAATAAGTTTTTAATTTTTGATTAAGGACGAATGCGTAGCACCCCTACACATCATAAGAACACCCCATCGAATGAGAGGAGAGGGTCTTTAAACCCTACTTTGTTCTTATGACTGAATGGCCAAGGGGAATGCCTTAATCAGAAATATAATTAATCTACAAAACTAATTAGATCTAAGCATATATCTCATATAAAAATTGATCTAATTAAGTCATGTTTTGCATACATCTCATGTATCATATCATGCATGTTTGTTAGATCTAAATTATCTCATAATCATCAAAAAAATTAAATTTAAATTTGATCACATCAAATAAAATTTAATCTAGGCCTTTCGTAGAACTATTTTACAACTAGTCTAAACATGCAACTATTATATCTCATATGAACAAATTAAATTTAATTTATTTTTTATTTTTAGATTTGATTATAATATTTATATGATTATAAAATAGTAAATAAATATATTTTAAAATCATATTTAATCAAATAAAAATTATGATTATACTAGACTACACATAGAATAATTCTATTCCTAGTCTAGTTATGTATCTCATACATTTTAGATCTAAATTAATTAATTTTAATTTTTCAATTTTTTAATTTTAGATCTAATAATATCTCATGTGATATCTAAAATTACTAATTTATCATATTAAATTAGATCTAAATAAATTTTATGTAGCCTGGCTCTGATACCAGTTGAAGGGAAAATCTTGATTTCCCGGGTCAGGTTCGTTCAAATCTGATTGGATCGAGAGGCATATTTCAAAAATTTTCTCTTAGATCCAAATCAGATCTAACCCTTTCTAGATCTAGTTTTATAATTTCATAAATAATAAAATTAAATTAAATTAAATCTAAATTAATGTTACCTTGGTTTTGGGTAATCTGATTACCCTTTGATGATCCTGCTGATTGCCTGAGGTTCTGGATCTAGCCACGCAAGTGCCTAACCTCTATCGATATCCACTCAGGCTGAATCTAAAGATCTTCTCCTTCTTTATCATGTCTCTAAAAATTAGATTTGAATCTAATTTGGAGGATCTTCAAAACTCCTTCTGAAGATCAGCAGTCGTCTCTGCAGCAGTGCTGCCTTCTTCCTTTCTCGTCAGTCTTTTCTTGCCTGGATTGCACCAAACTAAAGCCCAACTTCCTTGGGCATGGAGAGGAGAGAGAGGGCTAGAAGATGGCATGGAGGAGAGAGAGGGACAGCCTTAGGGCATGGGCTAAGAGGAACTCATAAAAAGTTGGGTGTAGATAGGGTTTATTTATAGACGCAGCTACGCCATGCAGTGCTGCATCATCCCGGCCAATCGCATTGCTTCATGCAATCAGATCTAAATCTAATTGATGGGATGACATCACCTGATCCAATCAGATGAGAATCCCATAGATTCATCCTTAGATGGTGCCTTAGACTAGTCAAAGTCTATAGGTAAGGGTCACCTAGTTTGAATCCAAGAAGCAACCTGGAGTCCCATCCGTATGGGACTCCAGTGTTTATCCACATGGGGCGCACGCCATCCTAGGCATGCACCCTCCATCTACCTACCAAATGGTAGGTGGACTTGGTCAATAAGTCTCTCCTATGGGTGCATGACACATGGGCAGATGTCCAAGGGTCAAAGGTCAATGTTTGACCAAAGTCAAAGGACAAGAATTAGCAGGTGACGAAAAATGGCAGGTGTTGTCTCAAATTTATCTCATAAATTAAGATAACCCTTTTCTAACCTGGACAAGCTCCAGTCAGACCAGGTAAAGGTACCTGAGTGAGCACAAACTCATTTGGCTCAGTCGAGACAACTTTTAATGATAGAAAAGGAGAACGTTAGGCTCAATCGTGTGCTAGCACGATTTTCTTGAACCTAATTGAATCTAATTCAAATCAATTGAACTAGGATTAGTCCAATTGATGATATCCAGATCCAAACCTTGTTTGTGTGACCTAGTTAGGTTCAGTTTTGTATGGTAATGGGATATGTCATGATCTCCATCATCGACATCATCGAAACTCCTTTCGATGGATCAGAACTCTTCTGATTCAGACAACTAGAATGATCGATCATCTAAATCATTCTAATTGCTCCCAAAATCCACCAGTGACACCTAGCAGTATATGGTGGCAACCCATCAAAACTAAAAAATGAACCTCTTGGTGTAGCTACTTATGTGATTAAGTTCTTCTATCTTGAGCCCCGATCAGATTAGGGTTAAGGTGAACTCGTCAAACCCTAATTTCTATCATATGATTTAATCATTCGATTCAAGTCCGATGTGAAAACCTTAATAGAAACTCTTTCTATTATTTCACTCTCTACCATGGCCATGGGCTTATGGACTTGATTCTCATGATCATCATAGGGCTGCTCCTCTTCTACCGAGGTAGATAGATTTCCTCTGGGTGCAATCCAATTCCTACAATGAACATGCTATAGCCAACATACACTTCAGGATTCCAAATGGCTAGGAGATCGAGTAATTGTGTAGTCAAACTATAACACCCTTAAGGTAAACTGCCGATGCACCTCAGGCCAAAGAATCAGACACACCACTGCAGCTTCGAGTCAGTTATCGATAAAAAGGTAGGCTTCCTTATGACTACTCGAGGTGGTCATGCTTAGTGCCCTCGTTCTCTAATGAGTACCTATACTTTTGCTCCGATATCTCTACACCGTAGACTCAAGACTCATTTACTATGAAGAAGTAATTGTACACTAATCTTCCAGATCAATCACCATCCTCATGATGATCCTATGTGATGCGTGCTAATTTATAGCTATGGCAAGTGCACCAGTCGATCAAGTAATAAAGTGAATGAGTAGAGTATCATCCCTAGAGGATTGGAAAATAAGTACTGAAAAGCTCTTTCCTATGCTTTATTTAGAAGATCGATTTATGAGAATAAGAAATTAAAGAAAATAAAAAAAATAATTAAAAGTTTTTAATTAAATAGAGAGAGTGTAAATTATTAGGGTTTTAAATTCAAGAGCAATGGATTACTAAGGCAATCGGTTCACCAACTCAGTCAATACAATATTCAAATTTTTAGATTAATTTTATTTCATGTGATGGTGGAGTCTCCTAATTTATTCACTATCCTTTGGTCCAGGCATAGCAAAACTATTAATATTTATTAATTATCCTTTGGTCTAGGTGTAATTTAAATAAATATTAATGCATTAGGTTTTCTGAAACCCTCTAATTAAAATACGCTGCATCCAAAGCGCACTAAAATTCCTGCATGCATATGAATTCTAATTTGATTCATAATACAAGGTATATAATCAAGAAGCATTAACATAGATGTACTTGGTCCGTAACATCTATGTTCATCAGATCAATTAGAAGATGGCCAGTAATCTAAAAGCATTAAGATCAGATTTATATACTCCTCATGAATAAAATTTAAAAATAAATCATACTGAATATTGCATCAAAAGAGTGGCTACACCTTAGCCTTAGTAAAATAAAATTTAGTTCATGATAACAAGTTCAAAAATAGCAAATAAAATAAAAAGCATAGAAAAATTAGACTGTTTGATTGCTGAAATTGATTGTCTGCTGCTCTTGATGTGGAGAACTTGGCGAAGAAGAAGAGGCTCCTTGATCGATGTCTTGATCGTCGAAGAAAAATCAAAAATTCTTTTTGATTTTCTCACAAATCACTTTTCTTCTTTTTCTATCTCTCTCCTCTTTCTTTCTCTCTCTCTTTTTCTCCCTCTCTCTCTTTCTCCCTCTAATTCCCGTCTCTCTCTTTGCCTCTCTTTTTCTTTTTGTTTTTTTTTTCATGGCAACCCTGGGTTTTTTTTATAGATGAAGAGTTTTATTTCCTCGAAATTAGGTTTTAGACTCCCAAACTAACTCAAATTAGGATTTAGGTAATTCTGACCGTTGGATGGTGATCAAATGATCCATAAACCACTCAAAAAGCCCTTAAAATAACCCAGATCAAGTCGGATTTAATATCAACCATTGGATCTCGATCGGGAGCTGCGGATGCCATCCATCAGCGCCTTCTTTTCGGCCGTCCGATCAAGCTTCAGTGAAAACTGCCCGTTGGATCAGCCAGAATTCCCAAATTGCCCTCCGTGGACCATGCGCGAGCCCGGTGTTGCATGGACCGCCACATTCTTCAGCCAATCAGAGCGCTCTTTATGCTATGAAATTCCCGAATTATCCTTCAGATGGTCCACCGTGTGCCGCAAAAAATGCTGACGTCATCCTGACGTCAGCGTTGCATCGGCGATTTTTTTTTTTTTTTTTTTTTGAAATTCGATTCTAGGCTCGTTTGAAGTCCGTTTTGCCTGAAATTTTTTTCATCAGAACTAGAAAAAATAAGATCTTCACATTGGTGGCCTTCTTTCCTACATAAGATTAATAAAAATATCAATTTTTAATAAAATAGATTAATTTATTTTATAATTTAATACTTTTATTAGTATATTTTTACCACTTATCACACCCCCCAACTTAGTCATTGCTAGTCCCTTAGCAATGTTTTATTTAATACCATGTTTCAATAAGATTATCCATCACAAAGATAAAATCTAGGATTAAAGGTCAAAAAGTTTAGAAAATACTGCTAACTAAGCATTGAGCTTCAGAAGCAAATTTTTCAGTCAATACAATTAAAAACTTTCTTAGAGTACATCAAAGATCTATAGCACTTGTGTTCGTGATGACTAACTTTAGCATTTCAGTATTAAATTAAAAGAACAAAAGTATCCTCTCTTATCACCTATTTTGGTCAATTTTCTATACATTCTCAATTTTATACTCATGAATTAAGGTAGCTTTCACACTGCCTTTTCTTTTTTTTTTTTTTTTTTTACTGTGCTGAGCATCCTGGCCTTTCCTTCACCATTTTACGTGAATTTTCACACTTGACCTAGGTGCAGAGACCCAGTTACTAGGCTTTGGGCAATCCACATATACTCTGTCTTTTGCACTTTATTTATAGGCAGGTAGCTCTTTCCTTAAATTCAAGTTTCTTTGATTAGAATGTATATTAATTACCAATTTTCAGTGATAATTGAATCCTCAGTTGGCCTTATAATCAATACCTACTTTGCCTTGTTAGTGTGCATGTGCAATAAAAAGTGCTAATAATCTTTTAATGACCTAAGTAGGCTGCTAAAAGTTGACCAACTAATCTACTTCTTTAACTCATTACATTCATTAGCAAATAATTCTATCTTTTATCACTTATCCAGTTTATCTTGCTCAAGATTTTCTTCTTGACACATGGTTTTTTTTTTTTTTTTAACTTTAACTTATTCTACATTGTCTTAAAGGAGAAAGAAAAATAAAGGATGTAATAAAGGATAGGAAGGAATACACCTGATTTGGTTCAGTCTGGTTCTTTGGAGCTTTGAAATTTTGCTTGAGTTCTCATTGATTTTTCTGCAAAATTGAAAATACACACCAGAGCAGTAAAAGAGCAACAACAAATTACTAAAAAATAAAAGAAAAGAAAAATGATCAAAACTAAAAAGAAAAGAAACAACCTATCTAGTAGTTCTGATTTATAGTCTTCAGCTTGACTTTCTTTGAGTTCTAAAGTGGATCAATCCGGTGCCACTTCAATTGGAATACTTTCATGTTTGATCGAGTCCTCTTTCAATTTGACATTGCTCGCTTTTATAGTCTCAAACCTATTTTCTACAGAATTCTCATATAATGGAATTATCAATAATATCAATTAGAAAATAAGTTTGATTATCATCAGGATGTTTAGTATCTTTAAAAACATTAAAAGTAACTTGTTCATCTTGGACTCTAAGAATTAATTTTTCTTGTTGAACATCTATTAAAGCTCCTCCAGTAGCTAAAAAGGGTCTCCCTAAAATAAGGGGTACATCATAATCTTCTTCCATATCAAGAACAATAAAATCAACAGGAAAAATAAACTTGTTTACCTTTACCAAGACATCCTCCACTATACCTCTTGGATATTTAATGGATCTGTCGGCTAATTGAAGAGTAATAGTGGTAGGCTTTGGTTCTCCTAGACCCAGCTTCCTGAAAATAGAAAAAGGCATGAGATTAATGCTTGCTCCTAAATCACATAAAACTTTATCAAAACTACAATCACCAATAATGCAAGGGATAGTAAAACTCCCTGGATCTTTTAGCTTCTGTGGTAATTTATTTTGAAGTATTGCTGAGCATTCTTCATTCAAATTTATTCTCTCATGCTCCTTCAGCTTTTTCTTATTTGTTAAGGATTTCTTTGAGAAACTTGGCATACCTGGGCATTTGAGTAATAGCATCTACAAAAGGAATATTAATATGTAAATTCTTTAAAATTTTGAAAAAGTTAGAAAATTCCTTATCTGGATGCTGTATTTGTCTCTCTGGAATGGTAGTGGCGGCACGTAGGGCTTCACATTTGGATCAGCAAACCGTATACCTGGAGACCATCCATCTGCTGGTTGTTTTGGTGACTGACGAATTTTAGTTGATGGTTCCTTATTTGTAGTTGGCTCTTCAGTCTCTTTCTTCTGATGTGGCTCCTCCAGCTTTGTACCACTTCTTAGGGTGATAGCATTGACTTGCTCCCTTGGATTTGTCTCCGTATTGCTTGGCAAGGATCCTTGAGGTCTCTCGGAGATTATCTTAGCCATTTGACCTATTTGCATCTCCAAGTTTCGAATTGCTGCTGTTTGGTCCTGCCTAAGTTTGGCTTCCAAATTTTTTATAGTTGCTTCTTGGTTTTGCATAAATTTGACCATCAGCTCTTCCATGTTGGACTTCTTTTCAGGTACTTGGAATCCCGGGGGTGGCTGTTGTGCTGCATTTTGATTGCTCCATGAGAAATTTGGGTGCTGCCTCCACCCTTGATTGTATGTGTTGGAGTAGGGATTGTTTTGTTGCGGCCTAAAAAAATTACCAATATAATTAGCTGTATCAGTTGTTTTAGCAAAAGGATTACCTGTCTGGCAATTGCTCGTATCATGTCCTCCTCCACACAGGTCACAAGTAATGCTCTGAACATGCATAGCTGTTCCCTTTAAGTTGTTGACTTCGGCTCTAAGGGCTGCAATTTCAGCTAGTAAAGGTTGGCACGCAATCTACTCCCTGCACAGCTGCTAGTCTTTTTGGCATCATGCGCTCTGTCTGCCATTGATAGCTATTTGATGCCATCTCATCGATCAGATCGAAGGCTTCTTCCTCCATTTTTTGATTAATGGTTCCTCCTGCTGCTGCATCAATCATAGAACGATTAGTAGGAGATAAACCATTATAGAAAGTTTGTACCTGAAGCCATACGGGTAGTTGATGATGTGGACATCTCCTCAGCAGTTCCTTGAAATGCTCCCAAGCCTCATATAGTGTCTCCATGTCCATCTGCATAAAAGAAGTGATATCGTTGCGCATCTTAGCAGTCTTAGAAGGTGGAAAGTACTTGGCTAAGAATTTTTGGGCTAGGACATCCCAAGTTGTGATAGAACCTGCAGGAAGAGAATGAAGCCAATTTTTAGCTTTATCCCATAAAGAGAAAGGAAATAACCTTAATCTAATAGCATCATCCGACACCCCATTAATTTTAAAAGTATCACAAAGTTCAAGAAAATTAGAAATATGGGCATTCGGATCATCATGCACGTGTCCACTGAATTGGACAGTTGATTGAATCATCTGGATCATCGCCGATTTTATTTCGAAGTTGTTTGCTCGTACAGGCGGTCTCCTGATGCTCGAAGCTGCATCGGCTACAGATGGTGTGATGTAATCATTTAATGGATGATGTACTGGTCGAATAGCTTCATGCTGTCCTTCAGTCGCCATATCCAATCCTAGATTGATGTCGTTAGGATCTTCAGCTGCCATGTTTCTCTCTTGTTGTAGTCTTCTAATGGTTCCTTTCAATTTCTGGATCTAAAGGTAGTAAGTTACTATGTCCAGTACGTGTCATGCACTAAAAAAAAAATTTTTAATAATAAAAATTAAAAATAAATTTCTAAAGTAAAGCTAGGATCAAAATTTTAATATTATTTTAGACACAATCCCCGGCAACGGTGCCAAAAACTTGATGCGTGCTAATTTATAGCTATGGCAAGTGCACCAGTCGATCAAGTAATAAAGTGAATGAGTAGAGTATCGTCCCTAGAGGATTGGAAAATAAGTACTGAAAAGCTCTTTCCTATGCTTTATTTAGAAGATCGATTTATGAGAATAAGAAATTAAAGAAAATAAAAAAAAAATAATTAAAAGTTTTTAATTAAATAGAGAGAGTGTAAATTATTAGGGTTTTAAATTCAAGAGCAATGGATTACTAAGGCAATCGGTTCACCAACTCAGTCAATACAATATTCAGATTTTTTAGATTAATTTTATTTCATGTGACGGTGGAGTCTCCTAATTTATTCACTATCCTTTGGTCCAGGCATAGCAAAACTATTAATATTTATTAATTATCCTTTGGTCCAGGTGTAATTTAAATAAATATTAATGCATTAGGTTTTGTGAAACCCTCTAATTAAAATACGCTGCGTCCAAAGCGCACTAAAATTCCCGCATGCATATGAATTCTAATTTGATTCATAATACAAGGTATATAATCAAGAAGCATTAACATAGATGTACTTGGTCCGTAACATCTATGTTCATCAGATCAATTAGAAGATGGCCAGTAATCTAAAAGCATTAAGATCAGATTTATATACTCCTCATGAATAAAATTTAAAAATAAATCACACTGAATATTGCATCAAAAGAGTGGCTACACCTTAGCCTTAGTAAAATAAAATTTAGTTCATGATAACAAATTCAAAAATAGCAAATAAAATAAAAAGCATAGAGAAATTAGACTGTTTGATTGCTGAAATTGATTGTCTGCTGCTCTTGATGTGGAGAACTTGGCGAAGAAGAAGAGGCTCCTTGATCGATGTCTTGATCGTCGAAGAAAAATCAAAAATCCTTTTTGATTTTCTCACAAATCACTTTTTTTTTTTTTTTTAATCTCTCTCCTCTTTCTTTCTCCCTCTCTCTTTTTCTCCCTCTCTCTCTTTCTCCCTCTAATTCCCGTCTCTCTCTTTGTCTCTCTCTTTTTCTTTTTTTTGTTTTTTTTTCATGGCAACCCTGGGTTTTTTTTATAGATGAAGAGTTTTATTTCCCCCAAAATCCATCAAAAATTAGGTTTTAGACTCCCAAACTAACTCAAATTAGGATCTGGATAATTCTGACCATTGGATGGTTGATCAAACGGTCCAAAAACCACTCAAAAAGTCCTTAAAATAACCCAGATCAAGTCGGATTTAATATCAGCCGTTGGATCATCCATTGGATCGAATCTGGGCCATCGATCGAAATAAGCTTAAGACCTTTAGTTTTACGTCATGAATCTCAAGTTGGATCCATCAGCATGCCTTCTTCTTCGTCCGTCCGATCAAGCTTCAGTGAAAACCGCCCGTTGGATCAGCCAGAATTCCCAAATTGCCCTCCATGGACCATGCGCGAGCCCGGTGTTGCATGGACCGCCGCATTCTTCAGCCAATCAGAGCGCTCTTTATGCTGTGAAATTCTCCAAAATACCCTTCAGATGGTCCACCGTGCACCGCGAAAAATGCCTGACATCAGCGTTGCGTCGACGTTTTTTTTTTTTTTTTTTTGAAATTCGATTCTGGGCTCGTTTGAAGTCCGTTTTGCCTGAAATTTTTTTCATCAGAACCAAAAAAATAAGATCTTCACATTGATGGCCTTCTTTCCTACATAAGATTAATAAAAGTATTAATTTCTAATAAAATATATTAATTTATTTTATAATTTAATACTTTTATTAGTATATTTTTACCACTTATCACTATGGTCAAGAGCCTTTTATGAGTTAATAATGAAAATTCTTATCTTAAATTTTTGACTCTTGAAAATAAGAATTATCATTACCATTAACTCAAGGGATGCATCATAGCACTAAATACACATATATGATAGAAAATAATTTATTTTATTATTTATAGTTAAAATTATAATTTTGCCCCTAGAAGTGTATTATAAGTGTCAGCCAATTCTGGCTTCTAGGGCACTCATATCTAACAAGTCAAGTACTTGAGGAGTTCGTGCATGTGTCAAGATGGGATTGACCACTCTTGGTTTCAGGAGCTGTGTTCAATTGTATTTTAATTTAGCAAAGCCTTGGCTAGGGTAGTCTTAGTTAGGAGTCATGGGACTAATTCTTTAAGACATGATATGGATGTATTTTTTTGGGTTGACAGTCTAATCCTGAGTCATCTATTACACAGAGGTCATAGGGATGAATTATACGGTAACCATATTTGCGTAGGTTCTGATTATTGTGATTGTGACTATTCGACCTATCCGAACACTGGGTACTTTTGCTAGATGGTCACTTTGATTAGTACAAAAAGTAGTTTCTGTACTACTGGCCTAGGTTCGAACCAGTGGGTCACAGGCACTAGAGGTTTCTACCTGATCTATTGACTGTGGCCAAGAGTGCCACTGGACTGGAACTCTTCGATCAAATATCCTATAGCATTAGGACACTGAGTTCTACTTATCTAAAACTCTTTGAACAAGAGTATGGACTCTGTGATCGCAAGTTTCATTCATTTCAGACATTCAGATCAAGAGACCCACTAGACTGGGACTCTTCGATTAGGATTTCATATCGATGAACTCTATTACCCGGTGACCTATCAGATTTGGACTCTAATTTTATGAGAGGTTTTATTAGTGATTTGATCACTAATTAACTCAATTTGATTGGGTAATTATTTTTGGTTCAAGTCCAATTGAATTAGGTTCAGTTGGGTTTGACCCGATTAGGTCACGAGTTGACCTAATCGTCGAGGAGCTTTGAACCCTGATTTGATCAGAGATTGGACTTGATCAATTTTTGATTTTATTGAAATCTAATTGAGCCTAATTAAGTCTAAATATATTACATTTAATTTGGTCTAATAGGACCTAACCAATTTTGATTGGGTTGGTTCAGTTGGTTGAAGTTTAGAATTCAAAGACTAGTTTGACTAGTCTTTCCATGCACCACATTTATACCCCATGCCCCATTTAAATTCTAAATTAATTCTATCATACATTTTTTCCCATGCACATAAGAAGCTTTGACTGGTCTTTCCACATCCTCAAGGGAAAAGTTATGGTTAGTTGCCATTCAAATTCGAAAAGTGTTTTAATTTGGATCAGCAACAACCATATCTTATCCCTATGCCACCTAAAATTTTGTGCGCCTATTATCTCCATGTAAAAGGGGTTTCTCATGGATTTTTTCTTGCTGAAGAGTGGATGCACAACTCCTTCACACATCCCAAATAAGTTTGAATTGGTTTGGATAAAGTTTGAATTAAAAGGAGTTTTGAATTCAAACTAGTGGTTCCCCACATGCATAGAGTTGTTCTTTGCACAAATATTAAAAGGGGAGGTTTTTGGGATGTGTGCCAACACCTATTATGAAGAGAGGACTTTTGTGAGATTCATTTGGTGTGTGGGAATAGGCTTCAATCTTCTTCGATAGAGAGAAAACCAAGAGAGAACGGGTTTAAGATTTTTAGGGTAAGTGCAGTCCTATTATTCGACCTAGGTTTCAGGAAGCCATTGCATGAGCTACGAGCTTCCAAAGCCCATTAAACTTTAGAAAGAACCTCCTCTACCTCTCTACTATATCTACCAGCAATTCAAAGAATCCATGAATCCCGTAGATGAAGATCGAAGTTATTCGATCAAAATAGCCCCTAAAAGACTCCAGTATGAAGCTAGCACTCATGGGGAGTCGATCAGGATCAGGAGCCTCGTGTGGAGAATCTATAGAGGCCAAACATTTGTGTGGCTGCATTGTGACTAGTGGATCTTCTTGACAATGATCAGATCATAGTGATCAACTACCTATGAAAAGGTATTATGTTCTGAACAGATAGATGTAGTAAATAGTTTGCTGCATAGTTTTATTTTTCAGATCTATATGAATGCATGCATATTATATTTAGATACTTAGTGTAGAATTTAATATTCTAATATAATCAGTAGATAATTAATTAGATTAATTATTTTTTTACTATATTTTTGCTATTTCTAAAAAAAAATTTCAAAAGTAGCACTGCAAACCCTGCACTATTTTCCTTTAAATGGTATTAGAGCAAGGGTTTGCTAAATATGATATACTTGCATGTTTAGATTGATAATTTAGATTTAATCTAAATATTAATCTAATAATCTAATTAATTATATCTAAAAATTAAAATTATAATCGCATGGATCGTACGTTGTCCTATGGTAGAATTTATCCCCTATAGTATAGGTTGTCCTGGTTTGTGCTGATCTAGATCATTAAATTATAAAATTTTAGATTTGATCTAATAATTTTTTATGATTTGATTATATATTTTTGATCTAATTTTAATCATGAATAAGAGTTTAGATTATATCTAATTTGATTCATAATTTTTATGTATTATACATTGTTTCAGATTAAATCCTACAACTAGTGTTGTTTGTGAATTGAGCCGATTCAATTTTGAAGTGAGTCAACTCAGCTGGTGAATAATGCCAAGTTGTAAAGAATCTTTCAAAATTTAAAAAATATTTTTGAAATATCAAACCCTAACCCTTAGTCTTATGTGAATTGATTTAGTGTATAGAATTATGAATTAAGATCCTAAGTCATTAATCATAAACTTGTGGGTTATTGGGTTAGATGAATTAGGTTCATAAATTTAGTTAGACTTAAGGTTAGTTAAAGAATGGACTAATTTAGAGTAGTTGATCAAATCTAATTAAATGTTAATTTATATTAGGTCAAGAACTCTATAGACTCAATTACAATAGTTGTAGTTGGTCAAGTCCATGCCTTTAACGAGGACCAAATGAACTTGATTCATGGCCACGTGGTCGAACCTAAAATTACTTGGTTGGTCAAATTGAAACTAATAAATTGGAAGGTGTCTAAGGTAAAATTGGCATTTTGACCAATGGTTTTTAATTGGGAGCTACTCGAATTGATTCGATCTTTGATGAGTTAATGGCATATCCTTTCCATTGATCTCATTTACTTGGTCATCTTGATGAATTAGATTTTGATTAGATCACTTGGTGATTTGGGCTCACCTATGTCAATTAGGTAAATCAGTCTGACTGATTTAGGTGCTCCTAATGCCAGCCTAGATTAGATTCTTTTTGGTCTGACTTTGTAAAGTCGGTGGAAGGATCGAAATTGGCTCACTAAATTTTTCTATTTTCTTAAATATATTAACTAATGTTAGATATATGTGCCCTAGAAGCCAGAATTGGCTGACACTTGTAATACACTTCTAGGGGCAAAATTATAATTTTGACTAAAATCAATAAATGGGTTATTTTCTATCACATATGTGTATTTAGTGTCTGTGATACATCCTTTGAGTTAATGGTAATGATAATTCATATTTTCAAGAGTTGAAAATTTAAGACATGAATAATCATTATTAACTCATAAATTGCTCCTGACCATAGGATCATCACGAGGATGGTGATTGATCCGGAAGGTTGGTGTACAATCGCTTCTCTTTAGTAGATGAGTCTTGAGTCTACGGTGTGGAGACACCGGAGCGAGAGTATAGGTACTCGTTAGAGAACGAGGGCACTGAGCGTGACCACCTCGAGTAGTCATTAGGGAGTCTACCTTCTCGTCAATGACTGACTCGATACTGCAGTAGTGTGTCTGGTTCTTTGACCTGAGATGCATCGGCAGTTCACCTTGAGGGTGTTATAGTTTGACTACACCATTACTCGGTCTCCTAGCCATATGGAACCCTGAGGTGTATGTTGGCTATGACATGTTCATTGTAGGAACTGGATTGCATCAAGATGGAATTTATCTACCTCGGTGGTAGAGGAGTAGCCCTATGATGATCATGAGAATCAAGTCCAAAAATCCATGGCCATGGTAGAGTAAAATAATAGAAAGAGTTTCTATTTAGATTTTCACATTGGATTCGAATCGAATGATTACATCATATGACAGAGACTAGGGTTTGACGAGTTCACCTTAACCCTAATCTGATTGAGGCTCAAGATAGAAGAACTGAATCACACAGGTAGCTGCACCAAGAGGTTCGCATTCAGCTTTGATGGATTGCCACCATATACTGCTAGGTATCACTGGTGGATTTTGGGAGCAATTAGAATGATTTAGATGATCGATCATTCTAGCTGTTCGAATCAGAAGAGTTCTGATCCATCGAAAGGAGTTTCGATGATGTCGATGATAGAGATCATGACATATCCCATTACCATACAGAACTGAACCTAACTGGGTCACACAAACAAGGGTTTGAATCTGGTGATCATCAATTGAACTGATCTAGTTCAATTGATCTGAATGAGATTCAATTAGGTTCAAGGAAATCGTGCTAGCACTCGATTGAACCTAACGTTCTTCTTTTGCTATCATAAATAAGTTGTCCTGTCTGAGCCAAAGGAGTTTGTGCTCAAACAGAGGCCTTCATATGGTCTGACAGGAGGTTGTCCAAGTCAGAAAAGGTTGTCTTATTTGTAAGACACTACCTGCCATTTTTGGTCACCTGCCATTTCTTGTTCTTTGACTTTGGTCAAAAGTCTACCTTTGACTGGTCAAATGTTGACCATTGACACTTTGACTTTTGACCACATGTCATGCACCTATTGGAGGGCTGGTGGGGGCCTGTCCCCCTGCCAGAACTTGGCAAGGAGAAGGGCGCACGCCACCCTAGGCATGTGCCCAAGTTGGAGGCGCCTAGGAGTCCTTGTTGGACAAGGACTCCATCTCCTTTTTGGAT
Organism: Cocos nucifera; assembly: GCA_006176705.1. NCBI lineage: Eukaryota > Viridiplantae > Streptophyta > Magnoliopsida > Arecales > Arecaceae > Cocos > Cocos nucifera. The sequence continues at coordinate 123,669 of QRFJ01002969.1, read as the reverse complement.
TCCAATTAGAGTTCTTCTAAGAACCAACTTTGACTGGTCTTAGGCACCCTCTAAGGAGGAATCCAGGGGACTCTATTCCCACAAATCAGATTTAGATCTGATTTCACAAAGGATTGTGATTGGTTGGGAAGAAGAGGAGTTGGATCACAGCTAGTCTATAAATAAGACCCTGTACCCAACTCAAATTACAGATATGATGAGATCATACTTTCCCCACACCCCAAGGCTGCCTCTCCCTTCCTTCTCCATGCCATAGTCTCTTCTCCCCTTGCTCTCCACGTCCAAAAGGAGTTTTGGACCTTGGTTGGTGCGATTCAGATCAAAGAAAGGCGATCAAAATAAGAAGGCTGTGCTGCTGCAAAGGACGACTGCTCATCTTCAAAAGAGTTTTGAAGATCCTCCAGATCAGATTCAGATCTAATTTTTGGAGGTGTGATAGAGAAAAAGAGGATCTCCAGATCCAACCCGAGTGGATACCGGTAGAGGCCAGGCATTTGCGTGGCTAAGATCCAAAACCTTCCGCTGCAAACAGGATCATCAACAGGGTAATAGGATTACCCAGATCAGGTAAATTAAATTTAATTTAATTTATCTTTTAATTTTATTTTATTAAAATAATAAGAATCAGATCTAAAACATATCAAGATCTGATTGGGATCAAGAGAAAAATTTTTGAAATATATCTCTTGATCTGATCAGATCTGAATGAACCTGGATCGGAAAATCAGGATTTCCCTTCAACTAAATCCTTTAAAATTATTAGATTCTTAAAATAAAATAGTTATATAGATAACTAAATCATAGCCTCCCATTAAGTTGAGTGATAATGGGTTCATTAGTATAATGATCATTGGATGTCCAAAGGCTTGGTGATTATTGACCAATAAAATTATCATTCATAAAATGATAATTTGGTTAAGTCTTTTTGATGGTGGTTAGGTTGGCCGACCAAAGTCAGGCCTGATCATTTATTGGTTAGATAAGACTAAATATGGTCATATTAATGGTTGGATCTAATCGGACCTTTTTAGTGGAGGCCAAAGCCTATTGATTAGGTCCCCGAGGCAAAATCAATATTACTAGAAGTTGTTTAGAGAAATGATTGATTTTGAATCTACCCATAGATGCACATGGATTGACCAACCAAAATTGAGCTCGTGTATAGTCTATGTGGATTCTAGTATCCACTAAGAAATTAAAGTAATTCTTTGAATTAGAGGTAGAGGCTACCAATTCATATAAAATAGTGGAAGAACCTTTAGACTAAAGTCAAAGTTTTTAGGATAATTAATTCCTATACTAATTAGGTTTGGATTTTTTTTTTGTGCAGAAATGACCGCTAACCTTTCTCTCCGATCATTGTTAGATAATGACAAATTAATGGGATCCAACATTGATAGCTAGTATCATAAGTTGAAAATCATCCTCGAGCATGAGCAAACCTTTTATATAGTATTGGATCCAACACCTAAGGAGCTAGCTCCAAATGCTAGAAGAGTGGTATGAGATACTTACTAGAAGTGGCTCAACGATCGCACCACCGTTCAGTGCATAATGCTGGTGGCAATGAATGATAAGTTTAGCTGCAAGTTCAAAAATGCCTAATCATAGGAGATGCTTCAAATGTTGAATGACTCTTTTGGCATGCCTAACGATGTTGAAAGGCACAAAACAAGTTGTGCCATTTTCAACGCTCGGATGAGGGATGGGGCTTCAATCATCGATCATGTATTGTACATGATCAAGATGATTGAGTACCTTAACAAGCTGGGCTTTCCCCTGCATGAGCAGCTCGGTAAGGATGCGATCCTTAATTCCTTACGCAAGTCTCTCCTCCCTTTCCTAACTCATTTCAAAATGACAAAGCCTATAGTCAACTAAGATGACTTGTTGGGATTGCAGCAGAACTTTGAGAAGGATCACCAACTTCATAAGGAGATGGTGAATATAGTGGGAGGATTTTCTTCTGTTTGTTGACCCTTTAAGAAAGGGAAGAAGAATAAGAAGGTGCAGCCAAATACCGGGATGACTACATAGGGTCAGACCAAGAAGTGCATGCCCAACCAGAGCTAGGTGGAGTGCTTCTTCTATCAGAAGCAGGGGCACTGAAAGAGGAACTATCCTTTGTACATTACCTCCCTAGATCCGAATAGGCCGAGGAGTAAGCAAGTTATTGCTGGGCAAGGAAATTATATGATAACACCTTACAATTTTTCCTTATTTGATTCTACTATCTGGATATTAGATACTAGAAGCCCTTATCATATTAATAATTCCATGCAGGGCTTGCAGATTAGTATGAGATTTAATCAAGATGAGAGGTTCCTAAACGTTGAAGATGGAAGACAAGTTCTAATTCTAGCTTTAGGAATCATGAACCTTATAATCAATTCAAATAAAGTTATTCTTAATGAATGTCATTTTTGTCCAACTTTCTTATTGAATATCATTTCTATTGGCCTTTTGGCCATGAATGGTTATGAAATATCAATTAAAAAAAAATTTATAATATCATTTTGAATGATGTTATAATTTTTATTGGATGATTGAATAATGGTATTTATTTATTAACTATGCATGTTAATGTGGTTCAATCCTTCGATAAATATTCTAAAATTAGTGATGTGTCCAAAGTCTACCTTTGACATTGTAGGCTTGGTCATATTAACAAGAACAGAATCAATTGGTTAGCTCAAGAAGGAATTCTTGAGGTTAGTGATTGTGAATTACTTCTGACCTGTGAGTCTTATCTTCTTGGTAAGATGACCAGATCACCTTTTACTGAAAAAGATGAACAAGCCATTGAACTCCTGAGTCTAGTACATTCAGATGTATGTGGACCCATGAGCTTAAGTACTAGAGGTGGATACTTCTACTTCATAACCTTCATAAATAACCTATCAAGGTATGGGTACGTCTATTTAATGAAGCATAAGTCAGAGTCGTTTGAAATATTCAAACTATTTCAAAATAAGGTAGAGAAGCAAACTAAAAAGAGTATTAAAAATTCTTTGATCTGACCGAGATGGTGAGTACCTTTCTAATGAGTTTCTGACATATCTAGGAGAAAATGGGATTTTCTCCCAATGAACCCCTCCTGGAACATCACAACATAATGGTGTGTCTGAAAGGAGGAATCGGACCCTGTTGGACATGGTTCGATCTATGATGGGGTTTGTTGATTTGCCAATCTTCTTATGGAGATATGCGCTCGAGTTAGCTTGTTACATTCTAAATAGGGTTCCAAGTAAATTTGTTAATAAAATACCATATGAGATATGGATAGGGCATAAGCTAGTACTCTCACATCTTAGGGTTTGGAGGTGTCCGACTTATATCAAACATTTAATAATAGACAAGCTTGAACCAAAGTCTGATAAGTATAGTTTTATAGGTTACCCAAAAAAAACCAAAGGATATTACTTCTACCTTGTTGATGAGCAAAAAGTGTTTGTCAGCCTTAAGGCAGTCGTTTTGGAAAATAAGTTCCTCAATGAAGGAACTAATGCCTCTAAGGTCGAACTTGATGAAGTTCGACAGATGGAAGAGTAGACATAAGTCATTGAACCTGAGCTAGATTTGATTAGATCAGACCTAGAGCCCATTGTAGATTCATCCTTAAGACGATCTGGTAGAGTACCATGTCAACCGAATAGATGCTATGGTTTTTTGATCCGAGATGGGGATCCCATCGAAGTCGATGAGAACGATGAGGATCTGATTACCTACATGGATGCAATGCAGAGATCAAACTCTAAGAAATGGCTTGAGATCATAAAATCCAAAATAGAGTCCATGAAGATCAATGATGTATGGACATTAGTTGAACCATTCGAAGGGTTAAACCTATAGGGTGTAAGTGGGTCTTCAAAAGAAAAAGGAATGCGGACGGAAAGGTAGAGACCTATAAAGTCCATCTAGTTACCAAGGGGTATCATCAACATTATGATATTGACTATGATGAGATATTCTCTCCTATGGCAATGCTCAAATCCATTTAGATTATGCTTGCCATAGCTGCCCATCTCGACTATGAAATTTGGCAAATGGATGTGAAAACAGCTTTCCTAAATGGAGAGCTGGATGAAAAGGTGTATATAATATAGCCTGAAGGGTTCACATCCATAGATGAGTCTAAGGTGTGTAGGCTTCAGAGGTCCATTTATGGACTGAAGCAGGCATCTAGGAGCTGGAACATACAATTTGATAAAACAATCAAAACATATGGCTTCATTAAGAACGAAGAAAAGCCCTATATATACAAGTAGGCTAATGGTTCAGCAATTATATTCTTAGGATTGTATGTGGATGACATTCTTTTAATCGGGAATGATGTCCCTGCTTTACAAGAAATAAAGATCTGCTTGTCATCACTGTTCTTCATGAAAGATCTAGGAGAAGCTTCCTACATCCTAGGGATGAAGATCTATAGAGATAAATCTAAAAGGTTACTTAGATTATCTCAATCTACGTAAATTGATACTCTACTGAAATGGTTCAGCATGGAGAATTTTAAGAAAGGCTATCTATCGATAGGCCATGAAATTTCTCTTTCAAAGAGGGATTGTCCGATAACACCTCTAGAAAGAGAGCGTATGAGTAGAATACTATATGATTTGATAGTGGATTCTATCATGTACGCCATGATATGTACACGATTAGATGTGGCATACTCATTAGGGATAGTGAGTAGATACCAATCTGATCCAGAGGAGAACCACTGGAAGGTTGTTAAAACCATCCTGAAGTATTTAAGAAATACTAAAGACCAGTGGCTTGTATATGGTGAATCGAGCTTGAACTTGTAGGATTCACAGACTCTAGTTTCCAATCTAATCATGATGATAGCAAGAGTGTATCAGGATATATATTCATCCTTAATGGTGGGGCTATATGCTGGAAGAGTTCGAAGAAGCACACTACGGCCAATTCAGTTTGTGAGGTAGAGTATGTCGCTGCATCAGATGCTACCAAAGAAGCGGTGTGGCTAAGAAAATTCATTACTAAGCTGGAAGTAGCACCCTCCCTTGATGGTCTAATTCTGCTATATTTTGATAGCTCTGGAGCCATTGCTCAAGCGAAGGAACCGAAGGCATGGCAGATGAAGCACATTTTGCGCCACTACCATCTTGTCTGAGAGATCATAGATCGAGGTAATGTTGATCTTTTGAAGATCAACAAAAAGAAAAACATGGCCAACCCATTCACTAAAGCTATTGTGGTGAAGAAGTTCAATGAATTCAAGTCAAAGATAGGTATTAGATACAACACCGATTGGCTTTAGTCCAAGTGGAAGATTATTAGAAATATATTTCAAAGTCAACCATCAGTCTGTTGATGGTTAAGCTATAGTTTTTTAATTATATATGAATTATGAATTAATAAAAATTATTTTGATATTTTTTCATCATAAATTTTTTTTCTAATGAACTCTTGTGTTGTAATAACATCCTTTGGACTATTTAGATTCGACAAAGAAGGATTTATCATTTAGTCCTTAAAATAGTTCATGACCAAATGATATGTTGTTACTTAGGACGACAATGTTTATCGATTATAGGTCATTGTGTGCCATACAGGATGGTTGTCCTTGTAACCAAGGAGTGTTGAGACACTGGTATATCATGCAAGTAAGATGTATGGGTACATCTGCACTGAATATGACCAACTATGGAGCTTTTCTCCTATCAAGATTAGCTCCGATGGAATATAGGTATAAGTGTCCCTCTGATCTGAGATCACCATAGTGACTTTCAAGCAACTCACTGTTCTTTGGTGCCAGACTACCTAAATTTCTAATTCAGTGATGGAAGATTTTTGGGCACAATCAAATACTTGAGGAGTCAGATAGGATAGACCACTCCTGATTTTAGGAGCTGTGTTCAATTGTATTTCAATTTAGCAATCTTGGTTAGGATAGTCTTAGTGAGGAGTCACGGGACTAATTGGTTTAATACACGACATGGATGTATTTTCTATGGTTGATTGTCTAACCTTGAGTCATCTATTATGTAGAGGTCATAGGGATGAATTATATGGTAACCATATTCACATATGTTCTGATTATTGCAATTGAGACTATTCGATCTATCCAGACATCGGGTACCATTGCTATATGGTCACTTCGATTAGTATAGGAAGTGGTTTCTATGCTACCAACTTAGGTTCGATGGTTTCTGCCTGATCTATTGGTTGTGTTCAAGAGTCCCACTAGACTGAAACTTTTTGACCAGATATTCTATAGCATTAGGACACTGAGTTCTACTTGTCTAAAACTCTCTAATCAAGAGTATGGACTTTGTGATCACAAGTTTCATTCATTTCAGACATCGGGGTCAAGAGTCCCACTAGACTAGGACTCTTTGATTAGGATTTCATATCGATGAACTCTATTATCCGGTGACCTACCAGATTTGGACTCTAATTTTATGAGAGATTTTATTAGTGATTTGATCACTAATTAACTCAATTTGATTGAGTAATTATTTTTTATTCTAGTCTCATTGAATTAGGTTCGGTAGGGTTTGACCCGATTAGGTCACAAGTTGACCAAATCACCGAGGAGCTTTGAACCCTGATTTGATCAGAGATTGGGCTTGATCAATTTTTAATTTTATTGGGATCTAATTAAGTCTAAATGTGTTTGATTTAATTTTGTCTAATTGGACCTAACCAATTTTGATTTGGTTGGTTCAGTTGGTTGAAGTTTAGATTCAAAGACTAGTTTGACTAGTCTTCCCATGCACCACATTTAAATCCTATGCCCCATTTAAATTCTGAATTAATTCTCTTGTACCATTTTTCCCATACACATAAGAAGCATTGACTGGTCTTTCCACATCCTCAAGGGATAAGTTATGATTAGTTGCCATTCAAATTCAAAAAGAGTTTGAATTTGGATCAGTAACAACCATATCTTATCCCTGTGCCACCTGAACTTTTGTGCACCTATTATCTCCATGTGAAAGGGGTTTCTCATGGATTTTTTCTTGCTGAAGAGTGGGCTCACAACAGCTTCACACATCCCAAATAAGTTTGAATTGGTTTGGATGAAGTTTGAATTAAAAAGAGTTTTGAATTCAAACTAGCATTCAAACTAGTTTTTGGTTCCCCACACGCATAGAAGTTGTTCTTTGCATAAATATTAAAAGGAGAGGTTTTTGGGACATGTGCCAACACCTATTCTGAAGAGAGAATGTCTATGAGATTCATTTGGTGCATGGGAAGAGGCTTCAATCTTCTCCAAGAGAGAGAAAACCAAGAGAGAAGGGGCGCAAGGTTTTTAGGGTGAGTGCAGTCCTAAGTATTCGACCTAAGTTTCGGGAAGGCATTGCATGAGCTACGAGCATCCAAAGCCTACAAAACTTTGGAGAGAACCTCCTCTACCTCTCTACTACATCTACCAGCAACCCAAAGCATCTGTGAAGCCCATAGATGAAGATCGAAGTTGTTAGATCAAAATAGTCCCTAAAAGACTCCAATATCAAGCTAGCACCCATGGGGAGCCGATCAGGATCAGGAGCCTCGTGTGGACGATCCATGGAGGCCGAATATTTGTGTAGCTAAGTCATGACTAGTGGACCTCCTTGATGATAATCAGATCATGATGATCAACTATCCGTGAAAAGATATTATATTCTGAATACATAGATGTAGTAAATAGTTTGCTGCATCGTTTTATTTTTCAGATCTATATGAATGCATGCATATTATGTTTAGATCCTTAGTGTAGGATTTAATATTCTGATATGACGAGTAGGTAATTAATTAGATTAATTATTTTTTCATTACATTTTTGCTATTTTTGAAAAAAATTTTGAAAGTAATACTACAAACCTTATAGTATTTCCCTTCAGCGCACACCCCCTACCTTCTTTGCTGCAAAGAATGGGTTAAATGACCCTTGTCCTGATGTCCTTAGTCGTAGAACAAGACAAGCCCTGATCTCATTAGGACAAGTCTTGATTTGGCTAGAACAAGCCTTGATCTAACTAGGATATGGTCCAATCAGACCAGGACAAACCCATATAGGGTTCCTAGATGAGCCAAATCAGATTTGGCTGAGTCCATACTAATTAAAAAGTTCATGGAATTAGGTCCAATTATATGCTAGCATGATTTTCTTGAATTTGATTGGATCAAATCAAATTAAATCAAATCAGATTAGCCCAATTGATGACATCTAGATCCAAACCATTATTTGTGTGACCTAGTTAGGTTCAGTTCTATATGATAATGAGATATGTCATGATCTCCATCATGAATATCATCGAAACACCTTTCGATGGATCAAAATACTTTTGATTCATCCAATTAGAATCATCGATCATCAAGATAATTCTAGTTGATCTTAAAATCCACTAGTGACACCTAGCAGTATGCAGTGACAATCCATCAGAACTGAATATGAATCTCTCTGTGTAGCCAACTGTGTGATTGGGTTCTTTTATCATGAGATTTGACAGGATCTAGGTCAAGGTAAACTCGTCGAATCTTACACCTATCATATGAATAAATTATTTGATTTGAGTCCAATGTAAAATCCTAATAGAAGCTCCTTTCTATTATTTCACACTGTCATGGCCATAGGCTTTAGGACTTAATCTCATGATCATCATAAGACTACTCCTCATCTACTGAGGCTGAAAGATCCTATATTGATGTGATCCAATTTCCATAATAAATATGCCATAGCCAACATACACCTTAGAATTTTAAATAGCTAGGAGATCAAGTTATGGTGTAGTCAAACTATAATACACTCAAGGTGAACTATCGATGCACCTCAGATCAAAGAACTAGACACACGACTGTAGCATCGAGCTAGTCATCGAGGAGAAGGTAGACTTCTATATGACTGCTCGAGCTGATCATGCTCAATGCCTTTATTCTTAACAAGTACCTATACTTTTACTTCAGTATCTCCATACCATAGACTCAAGACTCATCTATCCTAAGAAAGCGATCGTACATCAATCTTTTGGATCAATCACCATCCTCATGATGATCCTAGGATTAGGAGAAGTTTATGAGTTAATTATGATAACACATGCTTTAAATTCTCAACTCTTGAGAATATGTGTTAACATGCCCGTTAACTCAATGGATGTATCACAGATACTTTAATACACAATACGATCAAAAATAATTTTTTTATTAATTTTAAGTCAAAATTATAAAAATATTCCTAGAAAGTATTTTATAAGTATCGATCAATCTAGCTTCTAGGGTGCACATCTAACATTATCTTGGATCCATGTGTATATAATACCCTATCCAACTACAAAAATCATTAAGCAGCCCCAAAATAAAAGAAATTTTGCATGAATCTTAAAGCATTAGAAAAAAGTAAAGAAGACTTTGGTCTAGAGTGTTCTTCTCTTGATTTTTGGATGGAAATTGAAGTTAAGGAGGAGTTGGACTTCTATGATCAAGCTCTATTTAATGGAAAGCAAGGTTCCCATCTTTCCCATTGGAGATTGGAGGCCCAACATCATGGAATCACACTAGATTTCATGTAGTTTTGCTGATAGAGTTCATCGAAAATCATAGCTAAGCATCATTGGTAAAATCAGATAAGAACTTATGAAATTTAGGTTGATCATTTTAATAGCTTCCCCAATCATCGAGCCTTAATTTTGGTCGGTATTTGTTGGATTTCTCTTGGGATAAAATTGACTCAATTTCCTTTATTTCTATTGAGTTTTTTTTTGAGTTTCTAGCATTAGTCATCACTGCTAACCACCGACTAGCAGTTCCTTACTTGCACTGCCATTGTCCTGGCTGCTCCCAAGCCTAGTGACGCTAGTCATGGCCTCTAATCAAGGGAACAAATGGGGACCACAAGGTCCCCATTCCATTTGGAAGAAAAGAGGATGAAGAAAGAAAAAAATAGGAAGAAAAGAAATGAAAAGGAAAAAAAATAGAGAGGGAAAGAGTCTCTCTCTCCCTTCCCCCTTCGCTCTCTCTTTCTCTCCCTAGAATATTTCTCTCTCCACTTTCTCTCTCTAATTTCTCTCTCTGCTTTTTTTTTCTTGAAAAAAATATCACACATTTTCTACATGTTTCTATCTCTAAAAGTCTCTCTCTAGATTATGTGTCTCTTCTAAGGTCTTTAATCTTAGAAAGATCCTCTAATAGCTTTGATAGATCCTGATGAAGGGTTCTTGACTATTGATTGTTAAATAGTTTGTTAGTCTCTACCTTGATTTGAGCATCTTGAGATTTCACTATTGATTGATTGCATCCTAGCATCCTAACATGTTTCTTGATTTATAATTGATCAATTTGATATCCTAGATTAAACCGACTGAAAATCAGGTACTATCACATTGCTAGCCCTTTAAAAATTTAGGTTATTTTTAAAAAAAATAATCATGATTAAAGTTTGATAAAAGTATGATTTTGGATATTAGGTTTTGAAGAAAAATTTCTAGAATTATATAAATTCTTGGGAGTACATGTGAGATAAGTAATGACCTACCTTTTATAGATTTTTTATTTATATAATATTATTTAAATATAAAATAAATTATTAATTGATTTATATGTGATTTATAAATATTTCAAAAATATGTTTTGATGGAAATTGATATGAAATTTTGAAGTAATATTATTTTGGACTATTACTATAAGATTGCATTTGGTGCATCACTAGGCATTCTTAGAAGATATTGTCAATTGCCTTCAGAATAGATTGCCATCATTAAATTACTAGTAATATTGATTATTGTGCTTGGTGTCATGGCTCCTTAAATTGGGGCTGGATTGGATACGGGTCAAGGTGCAAACTAGATTAGGTCGTTGGATGGGTTCGAGGTCTGACTACACTCTCTTGAGATTTAGACAACTTGAAGACCAAATATGAGCCTTAGAATTACCTCGATAAATATGTACAAGATCTATAAGGAGTACTCAATAGAATGGGGCTGGGGGCACATGTCTCGAGATGTACGTTGGTTAGCAAAGAAGGTAGTGCAATGAGGCATAACAAAAAAGTAGTTTACCTATGTAACTTTGTGCGATATTCTAGAAACTCTACAAAAGTTTGTTCAAAGTGGATAAGATATTATCTTAAAGGATTTTTCATTCCAAATCCAATGGATTAAGTTTCGTTGCAATCTGAGTTCATTTGAATCATGAACTTGGTAGTTTTATCTGACTGCATAGAGTCTTGCGGGAATGGAGATTCTTAGTTTATCCTTATCTTGTACTTAGAGAGTTGAGTTCATGAGGAACTTGTAACCTAGGGTTGTTCGTATATAAAAGAACACTCAAGGATGGGGTTAGAGATTAGAGAGAGAGAGAAAGAGAAAGAGATCATCTAAAGATCCTCTTGTATTTATGAGAGATTGAGAGATCGGAAGAACTTCTATTGTAAACCAACGAGTGGTTATTTAATTAAAATTCTCTTTCCCTTATTTCTTTTTCTTTTTTATGGTGTTTTCTGGTATCGCATTCTGCTGTGTTCTTATTATTATTGGGCATGGCCTAAGTCATAGAGACTAGGTTCCCATGCTAGGAAGGCTAATCGGTTCTCTTCTATCATGTGAAGAGCTAATCGAGCTGCACGTTGTTGGAATTTGCTCTGAGATCGCTTCGTATGTGACAGTTGGTATCAGAGCGATACCAAAAATGAAGAAGATGACCTCGACATCAGCATCCATGGTGGGAATGGGAGATTCATCATCCTTGACCTTGGATCCCAATCCTGCTTCAGGAGGAGGCACGACAATGGGTGGAGCGCATCCAGTTGATGATTTCCTGCAAGGGCTATGAATTGCATCTCCGATTATCTCCATCGACAATCAACTACAAAAGTGCAAGGCGCAAATAACAAAGGTTGAAGGGCGAGTGGAGGACCTCGAGGGTAAGGACTCAACACTTCGAGGTGAGATCACTGCTCAGCTAATCAAATCTCTTTCGATATGGAGTGGTGCCATGAGGAAGTGCTGCAGTGCAACAAAAAGTTGGAGACCATGGTGAAGGCTCTCCAAATACAAGTGGTTGACCTTTCAAAAAAAAAACTACCATGGGCTTGTCCTTTTCTTCCTTGATAATGGAGGTCACAAGTGAGGCTACGTGTCCCCTACACAAGCTTGATGTTCCCAAGCCGTAGGAGTTCTGTGGGCAGCGGTCCACAAAAGAGGTAGATAACTTTCTTTTTGCCATGGAATAATACCTATAAGTTATTGGCATAAGGGGTGAAGCCATGAAGGTGAGCACGACGGCCATGTTCTTGAGGGATGTGGTGATGCTTTGGTGGCGACATCGGGCTGATGATGTGAAGTGAGTGGCTGATCCAATCACCACTTGGGCATAGTTCCAAACTGAACTTTGAAAGCAATTCTTTCCTAAGTTCACTAAGGATGATGCTCGAGCAAGACTATGGCAGCTCATGCAAAAGGGTGATTTGTGTGAGTATGTGCGAGAGTTCAGTGAATTATTGTTGGAGATACCAGACCTCAACCAGGTGGACTCTCTCTTCACCTTTCTTGATGGGCTCAAACCATGGGCAAAGATAGAGTTGCAGCGAAGATGAGTCAAGAGTTTGAACGAGGCGATAGCTCAAGCGGAGGCTCTCATCAAGTTCAAGACTCAACCCACAGCTCTCAAAGCCCAGGCATCCAAACAGGACAAAGATGGGGGAGCAAAATCAGATCACAAGGGAGGTGGAAAAGGCTCGAATCCAAACTCCTCAAGTGGAGGGTCTTCTCAAGTGAAGGGCAAAGGGGTGGTGCAAGGTACCAGCACTATCTCATGCTACATTTGTAATGGACTGCAAAAGATGAAGGATTGTCCATTGAGGGCAAGATGGCATCCATGATGGTGGAGGAGCAGCAAGAGATCGACTAAAGGATGGGTTCACTCAGTCTCAACGCCCTGAAGGCCAAGAGGCCACGATGCCTACTCTACGCACCTGTCAATATCAATGGTCACACCTTCCAGACACTTATTGATATAAGTGCCACTGACTTCTTCGTGGACTTAGCAATAGCGAAGAAGCTCAGCATGAAGATTGAACATGATAAGCACACATTCAAGGCGGTCAACTCCATAGAGGTAAATACAAGCAGAACAGCCAAGGTTGTTGAGATCCAATTCGGTATATGGACCAGACCGATGATAGCGGTGGGCAGCCCTATTGATGACTACGAGGTGGTCATCGATATGTCTTTGCTAACTTAGCTACATGCCAAGGTAAAAGTGGATTCATATGTGGTGGTGGTCTTAAATTCGAGTGGACCTTGTGTAGTTCAAGGAAAGCAAGTTAGAGGGACTCCGCAGTGAGTCCTATCGACAATGCAGCTTGCTAAGGGGCTGAGAAGGAGACTTCCAACATACATTGCATCCATTCAAGAGGAAGACTTGCCGGAGGAAGAAGAGATTCTAGCACCCACCGAGGATGTTCTCACTAAATTTGGGGATGTGATGCCCCCTGAATTACCTAAGCGATTGCCGCCAAGAAGAAAAATCGATCACCAGATTGATTTGGTGTAGGGAGCACGTCCACCAGCTCAAACACCATATAGGATGGCCCCACCTGACTCCAGGAGCTAAGGAGACAACTAATGGAGTTGGTGGATGCCAGCTTCATCCAACCTTCGAAGAGTCCGTATGGAGCATTGGTAACTTTTCAAAAGAAGCATGATGGTTCATTGAGACTCTACATCGACTACAGTGCCCTCAACAAACTCACGATGAAGAACAAGTATCCCATTCTATGGACTAATGACTTGTTTGATCAACTTGGTAAGGCATGATGGTTTTCCAAGTTGGATCTTCGTAGCGGGTACTATCAAGTTCGCATGGTGGAGGAGGACATCGAGAAGACTGCATGTGTGATAAGGTATGGGAGCTTTGAGTATCTTGTCATGCCTTTCGACCTCACCAATGCTCCAGCAACCTTCTGTGCTTTGATGCAACGTATACTCCATGACTTTATTGATAAATTTATGGTACTATACTTGGATGATATTATTGTCTATAGTCGAATGTTGGATGAGCATGTGATGCACTTAAGGCAAGTCTTCTTCACCCTACGGCAACACCAGCTCTTTGTGAAGAGGAAGAAGTGCGTGTTTGCACAGTGGAGGGTGCCGTTCCTTGGGCACATCATTGGGGATGGAAAGCTCATGATGGATCCCTTGAAGATTTTAGCCATAGCCGAGTGGGAGGTGCTTACATGTGTTACACACTTACACTCTTTTCTTGGTTTGGCAAATTATTATAGGAGGTTCATCACCAAATATTTGAAGTTATGCACCCCATTGATGAATTTGTTGAAGAAGGGTCGGCCATGGCGGTGGTCAGATCAATGTCAGAAGGTGTTCGATTGTCTCAAGCAAGTGGTCACAGAGGAGCCGGTCCTCATGCTACTGAACTTCTTAATTTTTTTTGAAGTTCATACCGATGCATCAGATTTTGCAATTGGAGGGGTGCTCATATAGGAAAGACACCCAGTGGCCTACAAGAGTCGAAAGTTGAACAATACCGAGTGTAGGTATATAGTTCATGAGAAGGAGATGACAGCAATTATGCATTGCCTTAGAACGTGGCACCATTACCTCCTTGAATCCAAGTTTATGGTGCGCACAGACAATGTGGCCATAAGCTACTTCCAAACCCAGCCAAAGCTCACCCCAAAGCAAGCAAGATGGTAGTAATTTCTTACTGAATTCGATTTCCACATTGAATATAAGCTAGGCCGAACCAATTCAATTCCTGATGCTTTAAGTAGAAAGGCACAGTTGGCTGCAGTTTCTTCCACTTTCGGACCAGCAAGTGGCTTAATGGAGAGGGTCAAGACCGAGATGGAGAAGGATCCATGGGCTACATGCATGGGTGAACTCATCAAGGATGGCAAGGCATGCTGTTTCTGGACCGAAGGTGGGCTGATTTTGACACAGGGAAGGCATGTCTATATGCCTTCAAGCGGAGGGCTGAGGCACGAGGTGCTATGAGAGCATCATAATTCTATATGGGCAGGACATCAGGGGGTGCATTGTGAAGGAACCAGATCTAGGGTTTTACAAGTAGATCTTGAAACTTTTTCAAGATCTTGCAGCAGAAGACATAAATGAATCTAAAATTTATTTAAACAATCATGTAAACACCTAGATCTCAGATCTATTATATGATTAAGGCATGATAAGTAATTAAAAATTAAAATCAAATAAGAAAGAAAAAGGTTGATCAAATCAACCTAGATCTACACTACATCAAATACAGGTATGAAGTTTATAGATTAGACCTATTACCTGAGCAAGTTTAGATGTTCTAACTTGCTGATTCAGGCTTGAGGATGAAATCATAAGCTGCACATGCATCCAGGCTCTAGGAGTCATCCATACAAGCCTATGATCTCTGATCTAAAGTTCGATATAGGAAATCAGCACAGCATGCTGTACTATGCTGATCCTTCTTCGATGGTCGATCTGATACTTTCTTCTTCAAAATTTGAACTCTCCAAAATATAAGAAGAAAGATGAGAGTTTATTGATCTAAGACTCTCTTCAAAAGAAATGAGGATAGATTGAAAATAAAACAGCCGTAGAAGAAGACCCTCTTCTTCTTCTCTTTTCTCTCACTTAGACACCTAGTTTGGTGCCAATGGAACCCCCTTGCGCAAGGACCCTCTTCCTCTGATTTTTATACACCCCAAACCTCTTCCAAATCTCTATATTTATAAAAAAATTAAAATAAAATTTATTTAATAAATAGGGAAAAAGAAGGGTCCAAGTTAGGTCAAATTTCTAGACTAGGAATATCCAAACATGGAAAGTTATTGGGGTGCCCAACTCTTGGGCGCCTCCTCCATAATTTTTGCAAGGACCAGCAAGAGAGGGTGCACAAGAAAAGAGATTATTTTCAAGGAATAAGAGAAGAATTAATTAAAAGAGGGGGCAGCACTCAAGAAAAGATGTTTTGGTCAACAAGGATTCTATCTCATAGAATCCTAAGCAAAACCAATTCCTCCTTTGACTTGGTCTTCCACCTAACTTCCAAATATGACTTGGAGGGAGAGAGGAGGCATGAAAATCAAGAAGAAAGATATTTTCCATGAAAAATACCTAAAAAATAGATATGGGGGGCATTGGAACCAAGGTGGCGTAAGGAGATAGGGAGTCATAGTCACACTAAGACTCCTATTTTGACTTGATCAAATATGATCTTTTAACCAAATAAAATCAAGATTAAACCAACTAAATTAAGTAAGAACCTAACCCATTTAAGAACTTAATTAAATTAAATTAAATTAAATTTTAATTTATTTTCTAATTAAATTAGAATATTAGATTAATCTGAGTCCTAGTTAGACTAGGACTAGTTCTTCCTTGCATTTAGCTTATCCAATAAACTAATTGGACTTGATCCAATCAAGCTCAAAATAAATCTAATTAAATAATATTTAATTAGACTTAATCTTAGTTTATTGGCTTAATCAAATTAAGCCAATTAGCAATCCAATTGCTAATCGATCCTCCTGCAATACTTGCACTAAGTTAAACACCAATCGTTTTGTTTGTTTAATCCTAAGATGATTCTTAATCATTGATCAACTATCTGATCAGATCGTAAGTTCTAATGTATGTCACCTCATAGGTTTGAATCTAAGTTGGTAGCATAGAAATAAATTTTTGTACCAATCGAAGTGATCATCTAGCATATCCGATGGCTGGATAGGTCAAAGGTGTAGAACACCATCCTTAGAACCCATGCGGATATAGTTTCTATATAATTTATCCCCTTGACCATAATGCTCATAGGATACCTCAGAGTTCAACTATCAACTCTGATCAAGTAGTCCTCATTGTATTTTAAAATACCAAATTTATCTGATGGATTATCCTGACCAAGGTTTTGCTATATTGAAATACAGTGATACATTCTTCTACAACTCTTGGAGTGGTCAATTTCAACTTGATCACACTCCAACTTCGTAAGTATTTGATTGTGCCCAAAAGACTTCCATTGCTGAATTAGAAATTTAGTTAGTCTAGTACCAAATCATAATGAGTTGCTTGCAAGTCACTGAGGTGATCTCTGGTCTAAGGGATACTTATACCTATATCCCATCAGAGACATTTTTGATAGTAAAATGCTCTGGAGTTGATCACGTTCAACGATGATGTATCCATACATCTTATCTATATGCCATATCAGTGTCTCACATCTTGGTTAAGAGGACAACCAACCTATATGGCATATAGCGAACTATACTCGATAGACGCTGTCATCCTAATTAATAGCCTATCATTTGATCATGAATAAATTTAAGGACTAATCGATAAATCCTCTCTTTATCAAAACTAAATAATCCTAAGGACTAAATCACAACAATGGAGTTCATTAGAAGATGTAAACTTATGATAAAAAAAGATGTCAAAATATTTTTTATTAATTAATAAATCAGTTACAATATCTCAACCGTCAACAGGCTGACGATTGGCTTTGGAACATAATTTCCAACACATCAGACCTAAGCTCTCATAGAACATAGCTACTATTGGCCAAATATGAGAGATGACATCGAGGGGTATGTTCGCACTTGTCTAGTATGCCAACAAGACAAGGTTAAACACCAGTGGCCTGTGGGGTTGTTGGAGCCATTGCCTATACTAGAGCATCTATGGGAGAGCATCTCCATGAACTTCATCATAGGGTTACCTCCAGTGGAAGGGTATAGCTCCATCATGGTAGTGGTGGATCGCTTCATGCAGTATGGAGTCTTTATTCCAGCACCTACTACTTGCCATGTGGAGGATGTGGCATGATTGTTCTTCATATATGTGGTGAAATATTAGGGGATACTGCAGAGCATTGTTTTTGATCATGATACTCACTTCACGAGAAGATTCTAGATCAAGTTATTTTGGATACTCGCAACGGAGCTGAAGTTATCCATGGCTTTCCACCCTTAGATTGATGGCCAAATAGAATGAATAAATGCATTAATAGAGATGTATTTGAGGCATTATGTGAATACCAACCAACAGGATTGGGTGTGACTCTTGGACCAAGCCCAATTCAATTACAACTTGTAGCGATCAGAATCAATCGGTAAATCACCATTTAAGGTGATAATAGGGTAGCAACCAAATACTTCATGAAGTATCGCATCGAACTATGTGGGACGTAGCCCAACCATCTACAGGTTCGTGAGGGGATCTGAAGGAGGATACAGATTTGGTTTAGATCTTCTTGTTGAAGGCAACCAAACGGATGAAGAAGTGGGCTGACATAAAGCGGCATGCAGCTGAGTTTCAGATTGGTGATCAGATATTGGTGAAACTATACCATCATATGTGATCGAAGTTGGGCTACCACAAAGCACTCATGAGGAGGTATGAGCCCCTTCATCATCACCCATCAAATTGGAGAGACCACGTACTAGTTGTCACTGCCTTCCAAGCTGAAAGTACATTCGGTGTTCCACATGTCTCTGTTGAAGCCATTCAAAGAGGACACAATCGATCCTTCTCGAGCTCAAAGTAGGAGAGCTCCAATGGCCATACGAGTTCATTACACTAAGAAGATTTCTAAAATCAAGACGGATAGGAAGAAGGGCAGTTGGGTGCAGTACTTAGTTTGATGGGGAGGACTAGCAGACTCAGAAGTGAGCTGAGAGTATGATGACGAACTATGATAGTTTGAAGACATCATCAACAAGTGCCACCTAGCCTCATCGGGGGTGACTTCGACTTAGGTGGGGAAGGGTGTCATGGCTCCTCGAAGGCTGGATCGGACACGGGTTAAGGTGCAAACCAGATTGGGTCACTAGATGGGTTCGAGGTCTGACTACACTCTCTTAAGATTTGGGCATCTTGGAGATCAAATCTGAGCCCTAGAATTATCTAGGGAAAGGTGTACAAGATCTATAAGGAGTACTCAAGAGAATGGGGTCAGGAGCTCATGTCTCGAGATGTACATTGGTTAGCAGAGAAGCTAGTGCAATGAGGCGTAATAGAATGTAGTTTATCCATGTGACTTTGTGCGATATTTTGGAAACTTCATAGAAATTTGTTCAAAGTGGATAAGGCATTATCTTAAAATATTTTTCATTCCAAATCTGATAGATCAAGTTTTGTTGAAATCTGAATTTGTTTGAGTCACGAACTTAGCAATTTTATCTGACTGCACAGAGTCCTACAGAAATGGGGATTCTGAGTTTATCCTTATCTTGTACTTAGAGAGTTGAGTTCGTGAGGGACTTATAATCAGGGGTTGTTCCTATATAAAAGGACACTCAAGGATGGGGTTAGAGATCAGAGAGAGAGAGAGAGGGAGAGAAAGGGATCTTCTAAGGATCCTCTTGTATCTATGAGAGATCGAGAGATCGGAAGAGCTTCTATTGTAAACCAGCGAGTGGTTATTTAATAAAAGTTCTATTTCTCTTATTTCTTTTTCTTCTTCATGGTGTTTTCTGGTGTCGCATTCTACTGTGTTCTTATTATTGTTGGACGTGGCCTAAGTCATAGAGACTAGGTTCTCATGCTAGAAAGGCTGATCGATTCTCTTCTGCTCTGTGAAGAGCTAACTGAGCCGCATGTTGTTGGGATTTGCTCTGAGATTCCTTCGTACGTGATATTGGTACATGTAGGTAATGTTGTAGTAAAATTAATTAAAAGTTTGATTGACCTATTTAGTATTACAATCAAATTACTGATGATATAAAATCAAAATTTCAAAATATTTTCAGTAATTTTAACCTAATGCTTTTATTTCTCCTTGTGAGAAGTGGTGGGAGTGGTGTGGGTGTGGTGGTGGCATAGAGAAGTGATGGAGGAGTCTTTTTTTTGGGGGGGGGGAGGGGGATGGGTTGTGGGGAACTACGAGCACTACGGGGGAGGGAATGGGGGCATGTAGAGGAGCCATGGGGGTGGTGGGGATGAGCATGAAGAAGCCATGAGGGAGTGCAAGTCAGGGGTGTGGAGAACCGCATGCATCAGGGGGAAGGGGTGGGTGTGCGTAGAGAAGCCAGAGGGGGTGGGTATGAGCACGGAGGAGCCACAGGGTGATGTAGGCTAGGGCTTGTGGGGAATTGCAAGCACCTAGCGGGGGAATGGAGGAGGGGAATGGGGGCGTATGCACATGGAGCCATAGGGAGGTGGTTGGGGATGAGGGCAGAGCAGCTACTGGTTATAGGGGGGAGATTTTGGAGCCTCAGGAAGTAGAGAAGGATGGAGGAGCCATGGGCTTGGGGTGCATGTGGAGGAGCCGTTGGTCGCATCAAGGGAGCAAGGTTGGGGGAGGGTTGAGCGATGAATTTTATGTAATTTCTTTTGGGGATAATTTTATCTAAAATTTTTATCACAACATTACCAAAAAAGTAGTAGTCTGGATAGTCATCCCTCCCCAAGACTATTTAGATTGCCTAATGGAGGTAATGTAGATTGCCAAGAAAATTTGGATTACTATAAGCATACCAAACATAGTAATCTAGTGGGCTCACTTTAAAATTATTGACAATTTGGATAGATTGCCAATTACCAAATGCAATCTAACTTTTTCTTAATCTGATATTGTATATGTATATCTTGATTTGATTATAAAATATATGTTATTTTATGAAAAAATTTTCATATGAATTAGATTTGGACTCTGAACATAACTATGTTTTGAACTCGGCTAATTGAGGGTTATGCATTGGCACTCTAAGCTCAGGATTCTATTTCTAACCTGGCTACAGGATATAAGTGTAGTATTCTAGTCCCACTATAGAGTATAAGTATGATATTTTGACCCTGCCATAGGATATAAGTGTAGCATTCCGATCCGACCATAGGATATAAGTATGGTATTCTGGTCCAACCACATGATAAAATTGCGATCATAGTTAAATTTTGATGAGTTAAGTGAAATTTATTTTGAATCAAATATTTGAATATAACTAGTTTCAAAATCATATATATGATTTTATATATTAATTTTTGAAAAATATTGACATTACTAAATTCATGTTTTCAAAATAAATTTGATTAAGTTTGTGCACTAATTAATGATAAATTAAATTTTGATATTTGAAACTCATATTATCAAATGAATTATCTAGTCAAGATATGTGTTGCTTACTGGATTGTCTAGCTCATTATTCTATATTTTATTATTTTATAGATTTAGAGAATTAGCTTGACTTTGGGATTCGATATGGAAGAGTAAATTAGAAGCATAATTTAATATCTGTATCTAGATTAGGATTTATTAATGATGATGGAAAACTATAGAATATTATATTATAAGATATTTAAATTAGTTATTTGAATTAAACTTAAATATTAATTATCTAAATTTTATTTCATTGTTGCTTTATAATATCATGATAAGATGCCTTGCATGCTTGTGGAGAATTTATGAATATGCAGTGGTTGCCATGATCCCTGGCTCATGATCTTGGGTTGGGGGCATGATAGCATAGGAAAGAAATTATTGTCACACAAGCATTGAGATCATCTTTCTTTTTGATAGGCATGAAATCAGCATTCAATTAGAATAAAGGATGACTCTAATATAATAAGAAAAGAGCATCTTGTAATACTCCAATTCCAATTCAAGCTCTAAACCCAAAAGAGTTAGCACGTATCCTAAGGCATGTAAAAGAAAAAAAGGGGGGCGAGGGAATTCCTAAGGTGGGTATGTATTCTGCACATGCTGGGAAGCTAGATTTATGGTGGGGAAGTAGGAAAATACATAGAGAACTCCTGAAGGAGTTCTTCTCAGATAAAAAATCCAAAGTCCACTTGGATATTAGGGTGAAAACGAAGTCAAATTCCTTTTCTTAAAGCTCTATTTAAAGGCCTTAACCCTTTTGATTCATCCTCACTGAAGATTGGTCACTGTTCGCCATCCTTTCCTTTATTTCTTCTTGATATACCTATAGTTTAGTCTTAATTTGGCAACGAAAATCAAACGAATATCCATCAAAGATCATGTAAATCCCTTTAATCATCTTCCCCTCAATCACCTATAGTTCCTAAGCATGACTTTTAGCCAAATACTGCCAGAAATTCTTGAAGAAAAATCTGATTTTAGATTTTCTTATTGCTTCCATATTTTATTCTCAATTTTCCAATACTATTTGCCACCACCAGTCACCAAACCAAGGCTAGTTGTATCGCCATGATTTTCTCTTTCAGTTGTGGGCGCCGCCAGCTAGGAGGAGAGCCACCCTTGCATCGGGAGCAAGGGGAAGAAGGATTCCCCTATTTTGTTAAAAAAAACTGTCAGAAGAAAATATGAAGATGAAGAGAGAAAACAAAAAAGAAAAAAGAAAAGAAAAAGAAAAAAGAAGAAAAGAAAAAAGGAAAAGGAGAGAGAGTTTTTCTTTCTTCCCTCTCTCCCTCTCTCTCTTCATATGCTTCCATTATTTTGGTTAAACCTTGTAATTATGTATAAAAGGATCACTAGAGAAAATGATTTATTGTATATTATGATTATTAATTTGATCATCAGTTGTTTAAATGAAATGCAAGCTCAAATTTGATATGGGAGAATACTGTGATGTTGCTATTGATATTGAAATTAATTACTTAGTGGAAAGGTAAGAATTTGTTCATAAAATATTATTTAATGTTAGGCTAAGAAAATTTTTTTATGATATCTGATTGGAATATTCTTTGAGATTGGACCTAGTATAAATAATATATAAACCAACATATAGAAGGAAAGTATATTTGGAAATATTATAAATAAGTTTATTTCTTATAGAAGAAATCAATTTAAGATCACCGAGTATTTATTTGGTGGATTCATTAATTGTCATCTTTGGATCCAAATAATAGATCTTGTTTATGTCTATCAGAGACTTATGGTGTGTATGAAATTTCAATTCAATAATTATGTATTGAAGTTGATCAAGGGATTTTCTACCATTGTTATTGATGTTGCTAGTAAAATCCTTGATTGCTATTGGGGATAAACCCTGCTCCCATCGAAGTCTAGTCTGATGCTTAGCCTGATACAACTGGTAATCATAGAAGAGCTTCGATCATGAATTCTTTCTCTTGGGACCTCTCTAGCAGCCGAGCTCCTTCCGGGCCTCTCCAGCAACCGAGACCCTTTCGGACCTCTTTAGTAGCCAAGCTCCTTTCGGACCTCACTAGCAGTCGAGCCCCTTTCGGACCTCTCCAGCAGTCGATCTCCTTTCAAACTTTGCCTTTAGCCGAATCCCTCCATCAAACAAATTTTCCTTCAAGTCTCTCCTCCTGCAGATCTACATGCAGATTCCTCCAGCAGACCAACTTTCGGATCCCCCGAGCAGATCCATATTTGGACATCTCTGACAGACTTCCTTCAAAGACTCCTCCAGCCATAGGACTCCCGAATCCCTCTCGATCGAACTTTTGGCAGTCGTCCAGAAAGGTCTCCCCTCAAATTTGGCTCCATACACAGCACGAATCAACTCACACACAGACTCTCTTAGAGGAGTCCAAACTCCTCTGAAATTGATATAACTTAAAGTTCTTCACCAACCGACGTCTACACCATCCGAACTTCAACTATTAAATCTCAACAGACTGGCAAGTTACGATAATGGATATCGCTCTCGATTGGTAAGTTACGATAATGGACACCATTCTCGACTGGCAAGTCACGATAATAGACACCATCCTCCATAACAAATTTTGCATGGCCTGAGCGGCCCACTACCAGACGATTATGGCTATCGCTATCACTTTGTTACAGACTCCATCTATAAAAGAGATCCTCCAGATACATTTTCTCTAAGCTCTCTTCTTCTTTCCAAGGCTCTGCAACTATCTTGACTGAGCATTCCATTTCTATTGGCCGAAAGAGCTAACTTGATCATCGGAGGGTCTTGGGCGAGACTTATTTTGTAAGTCACCGATGGCGACCTCATCTTCTCTGACCCTAGTACTTCTCCAACGACAAGCAGATTTTGCACCAACAGAATTGGCGCTAAAGAAAGGGCCCATGCCTCTGCCTTTTGAGGTTTTCTTGTTCTTAAATGAGTGCTCAGCAGATATCTCTCTTCTTCTCCTCCAAAGTTTTTCTTTCGGGGAAGGTTGCCCCCTAGGAAGGCTTCAACCCGACGGTCAACAACCTTCGCAGCTAGATCCAATCTAGATCTGCCTGCCCCTATTTCATCCTCGATAACTCAAGCTCCAACCTACAATAATGGTGGATATAGAGTAGTTCAACTCATTGGTCCAGCAGGTTTGTAGCCTCATGAAAGTGGTGGAGGCCATGCGGCAGCAGCAGCCTCCGATGCTGATTTGGTCGGAGCAGACTTCTCCAGAACCCCAAGATCTAGTCTGGGGATCACCGACTCAGACTAACCATTCAGTGACATTTAGAAAGGGAAAGCAGAGGGCCAAGAGCCCCTGCTTTGATCATGACTCTACCTCTAGGGTGACTTTGCCTCCGTTCAGCCAGAAGACCTTGAAGATCCATGATCGAGAAAATCTCCTAGATCGAAAACTATAGAAGATGAACCAACGGATTGAGAAACTCCGCTGTGCTCCCCCTCCCATGGTAATGATATTTGTATGAACCCTCCTTTTCCTCTCCGCATCATGCAGGAACCTATCCTGCCAAACTTCAGGCTCCCTCAATTCAAGAGCTACGATGGGACTACCAATCCGATCGACCATCTAGAGGCCTTTTGGATGATGATGCTGTTCCATGGTGCACCAGATGCCATTCTCTATCGAGTCTTCCCATCCACCTTGAAGGAAGCAGCCAGGAACTAATACTCGATCCTCAAGCTGAGCACCATCTTTTCTTTCAACTAGATGAGCCATCAGTTTGCAGCTCATTTTGTCAATAGTCGACGTCCTAGGCAAAGTTCGAAATCCCTCATCAACATCAAGCATCAAGAGGGAGAATTCATCCGAGCTTATGTCAACCACTTCAATGCTACTGCACTAAAAGTCCGTAATCTGGATCAGTCCGTTGCTATGACCACACTAAAAGATGGCCTTCAAAAGAACAATCTGCTATTCTTCCTAAAAAAGAAGTATCCCAAAGATTTTGCTGATATACTAGCTTAGGCCGAAGGATATGCTCAAGCGAAAGAGGAAACTGACCTATGCTATCTAGGGAGAATGAAAGGATGATGGATGTGATAAGAATCAGTTGAAAGAGTGTTCGAAGCTTAGGAAGGTAGGGGAGGAGGCCAAAACCCTTGGGAAGAAGATGAACGAGGACCAAAAGAAGGACAAGACTTAGGCAAGAGTGGCTTCCGAATGAGAGGAGAAAGCCTTAAATAGTCAGAGGTAACCCGAGATGGTTATGACTGTGGTCGGTCAGCATGCGTCGCATGTCCCACTCGTCATGATTAAAGAGTGGCGACGGACAAAGTCTTTATGGTGCCATACCTAGGAAAGAGTTTCGGTGGAAGATTCGAAGGGCCATCTTTTTGAACTCATTTCATACTTAGAAAGCTTCGGTGCCAACACGGTAAACACCAAAACATCTCATCCTGACAAGCACAGGAATCCTGGACCAAACTTTGACAGTCACCTTTTTCCTCTCTTCCTTTGAATTTCAAACTCGAGAGTAGCGGGACTATTATTGGGGATAAACCCTACTCTCGCTGAAGTCCAGTCTGATGCTTAGCCTAATGTAACTGGTAATCATAGAAGACCTTCGATCATAAATTCTTCCTCTTGGGACCTTTCCAGCAGTCGAGCCCCTTTCGAACCTCTCCAGCAGTCAAGCTCCTTTTGGACCTCTCCAGCAGTCGAGCCCCTTACAGACCTCTCTAGTAGCCAAACTTCTTCTGAACCTTGCCTTCAGTTGGATCCCTCCATCGGACAAATTTTCCTTTAGGTCTCTACTCCAATGGATCTACATGTAGATTCCTTTAGTAGACCTACTTTCGAATCCTCCCAATGGATCCATGTTAGAACATCTCTGACAGACTTCCTTCAAAGACTCTCAAACCCCTCTCGATCGAACATTCGATAATTGCCCAGAAAGGTCTCCCCTCGAATCCGACTCCACACACAGCACGAATCAACTCACACACAGACTGCCTTAGAGGAGTCCGAACTCCTCTAGAATTGATATAACTCAAAGTTCTTCACCAACAGACATCTACTCCATCCGAACCTCAACTATTAAATCTTAATAGATTGGCAAGTTACGACAACGAACACCTCTCTCGACTAGCAAGTCACGATAATGGACACCACTCTCGATTGGCAGGTCATGACAACAGACACCATCCTTCATAACAAACTTCACATGGCCTGAGCGGCCCACTACCAGATGGTTATGGCTGTCGCTATCAGTTTATTGCAGGCTCCATCTATAAAAGGGACCGTCCAAATATATTTTCTCTATGCTCTCTTCTTCTTCCTGAGACTCTACAAATTTCTTGATTGAGCACTCCATTTCTGTTAGCCGAAAGAGCTGACTTGATAGTTGGAGGGTCTTACCGGAGCCACCACCCCCGGCTCTAGATGAGACTTATTTTACAGATCACCAGTGGCGACCTCATCTTCTTCGACTCTAGCACTTCTCTGGTGACAACTAGATTTTGCACCAACAGGATTGGCGCTAGAGGAAGGGCTCATGCCTCTACCTTTTGAGATTTTCTTGTTCTTAAAGGAGTGCTCGGCAGAGATCTCTCTTCTTCTCCTCCAAAGTTCTCCTTCTCGAGAAGGATGCCCCTCAGGAAGGCTTCAACTCGGTGGTCAAGGGCCTCCATAGCTAGATCCCATCTAGATCTGCCCACCCCTATTTCATCCCTGACAACTCAAGTGCCACCTGCAGTAATGATGGATGCAGAGCAGTTCACCTCGCTGATCCAATAGGTTCATGGTCTCACGAAAGCAGTGCAGGTCATGCGGTGGTAGCAGCCTCCGACACCATCTCAGCTAAAGTAGACTTCTCTGAAACCCCAGGATCCAATCTAGGGATGGCCGACTCAGACTAGCCGATCGGTGACCTCTAGAAAGGAGAAGCAGAGGACAAAGAGCCCATGCTCTGATCATGATTCTACCCCTAGGGGACTTTACCCTTGTTGAGTCAAAAGACCTTAGAGATCCACAATCGAGAAGATCTCCTAGACCAAAAACTACAGGAGATGAACCGATAGATCGAAGAACTCCTCTATGCTCCCTCTCCTACGATAATGATATTTGTATCGACCCTTCTTTCTCTCATCGCATCATGCAGAAACCTATCCCACCGAACTTCAAACTCCCTTAATTTGAGAGCTATGATGGGACTACCGATCTGATCGACCATCTGGAGGCCTTCCGAATGATGATGCTGCTCCATGGCACATCTGACGCCATTCTCTATTGAGCCTTCCCGTCCATCTTAAAGAGAGCAGCAAGGAACTAGTACTCGGTCCTCAAGCCGAGCACCATCTTCTCTTTCGACCAGATGAGCCATCAATATGCAGCTCATTCTGTCAGTAGCCGATGTCCTAGGCGAGGTTCGAAATTCCTCATCAACATCAAGCAGCAAGAGGGAGAATCCATTCATGCTTATGTCAACCGCTTCAATGCTGCTGCACTGGAGGTCCATAACCTGAACCAATCTATCATTATGGCCACACTAAAAGATGACCTTCGAAAGAATAATCTACTGTTCTCCCTAAAGAAGAAATATCCCATGAATTTTTCTGATATGCTGGCTTGGGCTAAAGGGTATGCCCGAGCGGAAGAGGCCTTCAAGGCCAAGGATAATGAAGCCATTGGAGAGCGGCAAATGAACGAGATGGGTAGGCCTATTGAGGAAGGAAAGCTGAGTGAAGTTCGACTGTGCTCCCGAACTCTTTCTGAGTGCAAGCAAGCCCGAACCCATCCCGGGCTTGAAAGTAGGAAAGTCCTAACAGAAGGGCATGAAGAGACTCTTTCTCTAAAGGTTCCACAACTATGGCGCTCTAAACGATCCAAAAACTTAAGTACTGATGGAGATCAAGG
Organism: Cocos nucifera; assembly: GCA_006176705.1. Taxonomy (NCBI): domain Eukaryota; kingdom Viridiplantae; phylum Streptophyta; class Magnoliopsida; order Arecales; family Arecaceae; genus Cocos; species Cocos nucifera. The sequence continues at coordinate 95,767 of QRFJ01002969.1, read as the reverse complement.
AGCAGCTGCCAAGGCCGAAAAGGATGCGCTCCCATCCTGATAGGTGCAATCCAAACAAGTTCTACCTCTACCATCGTGATCATGATCATGATATTTAAGAATGTATCCAGCTCCAAGATGAGATCGAGGAGCTCATCAGGTAAGGTAGGCTCGGTCGATTCCTATAATGCCAGCCCGAAGGAAGGGAGGATCGGCCAAGAGCACTATCGCAACCTAAACCACCTATGGGGGAGAAGCAACAAGGATATCGACCGCCTCTCGGCATCATCAACATCATCTCTAGGAGACTTCGATGAGGGGAGGCTAACGGATTAGCAGAGCCTAGAAAGAGGTGGAGAATTGAGGAGTCCATCACTTTCACCAATGAGGATGCCCAAGGAGTTCGGTTCCCGCATAATGATGCGGTTATAATCTCTTTAAACATTGCTGACTATGATGTGCATCACATTCAGGTAGATAATGAAAGCTCTACTGATGTTTTATTTTACGATGCTTTTTCAAAAATGTCTTTACCTAATAATCACTTGAGACCTATGAACTGAAGGAAAAAATCTATTTTTTGGATCAGATTCGTTCAGATCTGATTAGATCAGGAGGGATATTTTAAATTTTTTTTCTAAGATTCTAATTAGATCTAAGACTTTTCAAATCTAATCTTATTAATATAATAATAAAAATAAAAATTAAAATTAAATATAATTTAATTATACCTTTATTTTGGATAATCCAATTATCCTATGATGATTCCGATGTTTGCCTGAGGTTCTGGATGTAGCCATGCAAGTGCTTGACCTCTACCGATATCCACTCAGGCAAGATCTAAAGATCTTATCCTTCTCTATCAATCCTCAAAAATTAGATCTAGATCTGATCTTGAAGGTCTTCAAAATGGCTTTTGAAGAATAGTCGTTGTCTCTTGCAACAGTGCTGCCTTCTTCCTTTCCTAGTGCCTTTCAGTTGCTTGGATCGCACCTACTTCATGCCCAAAGTCCCTTGGGCATGGAGTGGAGAGAGAGGACCAAAGGATGGCATGGAGAAGGAGGGAGAGAGGCTATGTGGTGTGGGCTAAATGTAGAAGAATTAAATTCTAGGCACAGACAGGGTTTACATAGACCCTGCTGCGCCATGCAGTGCCACATCATCCTGGCCAATCATGGCACTTTATGCAATCAGATCTAAATATGATTGGTGGGATGACATCATCTGATCCAATCAGATTAGAGACCCTCAAAACTCTGCTTAGGTGGAGCCAAGATTGGATCAAACAAGTCTTCTTCGTGCCATCTAATTTAATTCCCTGAAATAACTAGAGTCCCATCTGTATGGGACTCCATCTTCTATCCTCATGGGGTGCATGCCTCCCTAGGCATGCATTCCTTACCTGTCTACTTTTTAGTAGGAGGACAAGTCCCCAGGTTCTCTCCTATGGGTGCATGACACATGGGCAGATGTCTAAGTGTCTAGGGTCAACATTTGACTAATGTCCGAAGACAAGATTTAGTAGGTAATGAAAAATGGCAGGTATTGTCTCAAATTTATCTCATAAATTAAGACAACCCTTTTTTGACCTGGACAAGCTCCTGTCAGACCAAGAAAAGGTTCCTGAGTGAGTCCAAACATATTTGGCTCAATCGAGACAAGCTTTAATGATTGTTAAAGGAGAACATTAGGCTTAATCTTGTGCTTGCATAATTTTCTTGAACCTAATTAAATTTTATTCAAATCAATTAAACTAGGTTAATCCAATTGATGATATCCAAATTCAAACCCTTATTTGTGTGATCTAGTTAGGTTCATTTTTGTATCATCATGGGATATGTCTTGATCTCTATCATCGACATCATCGATACACCTTTCGATGGATCAGAACTTTTCTGATTCAGACAACTAGTATGATCGATCATCCAAATCATTCTAATTGCTTCCAAAATCCACCAGTGACACCTAACAGCATATGGTGGCAACCCATCAGAACTGAAAGTGAACCTCTCCGTGTAGTTACCTATCTGATTAAGTTTCTTTATCTTAAGCCTCGATCGGATTAAGGTTAAGGTGATCTCATCAAATCCTAATATCCATCATATGAATTAGTCATTCAATTTAAGTCCAATGTGAAAGCCCTAATAGAAACTCTTTCTATTATTTCACTCTTCCATAGCCATGGGCTTACGAACTTGATTCTCATGATTATCATAGGGCTACTCCTCATCTACTGAGGTAGATAAATATCCTATTGGTGCAATCCAATTCCTATAATGAACATACTATAGCCAACATACACCTCAGGGTTCTGAATGGCTAGGAGACCGAGTTATGGTGTAGTCAAACTATAACACCCTCAAGGTGAATTGCCAAAGCACCTTAGATCAAAGAACCAGACACACTACTACAGCTTCGAGCCACTCATCGACGAGAAGGTGGACTTTCTCATTACTGCTCGAGGTGGTCATGCTCAGTGCCCTCATTCTCTATCGAGTACCTGTACTCTCACTTTGGTGTCTTTACACCATAGATTCAAGACTCATCTATCCAAAAGAAGCGATCATACATCAATCTTTTGGATCAATCACCATCATCATGATGATTCTACGATCGGAAATATTTTATGAGTTAATAATGAAAATTCATGTCTTAAATTTTCAACTTTTAAAAATATAAACTATCATTACCATCAACTCAATGGATGTATCACAGATACTTTCAAATACACATTATATTAGAAAATAATCCATTTTATTATATATAATTAAAATTATAATTTTACCCTTATAAGTGTATTACAAGTGTCAGCCAATCTGGCTTCTAGGGTACACATATCTAACAAACCCCTACTTGACCTAAAGCCAATTGGCAACAAATCTAAGTCCCCCATCTTCTTATGATGGGCTTCTATCTTCTGCTGGCTCAATGGCTTTGTAAGTGGGTCTGCCACATTGTCTGCGAAGTTGACTCTCTTGACCTCGACATAACCTTTTCCAAGGTAATCATGGATGAGGTGGTATCGTCGCTCGATGTGCTTGGATTTTTGGTGAGACCTTGGCTCCTTAGCTAGGGTTATGGCACCATTATTATCATGGAATAGAGGAATAGCATCCGATGGCATCACTCCTATCTCTACGGTGAACTTCTTATACCAGAATACCTCCTTCATAGCTTCTGACTCAGCGATGTACTCTACTTCCAAGGTGGAATCTGCTATCACTGTCTGCTTGGAGCTCTTCCAACTGACAGCACTACCATTACACACAAACAGACTCCTAGATGTCGACTTTTAATCATCTATATCAGATATAAAATCTGAGTCTGTATATCCCTAGACTTGGAGTTCTCCATTACAAAAAATCAACATAATATCCTTAGTTCTTCTTAAGTACTTAAGGATACATTTCACAAAAGTCCAATGTTCTTCACCTGAATTCAACCGATATCTTTTCATGATACTTACAGCATGGGCTATATCAGGTCGTGTACGTAACATGGCATACATGAGGCTCCCTATTGATGAAGCATAAGGGATCTTGCTCATGCGTTCAATCTCCTCAAGTATGTTGGGACACATTTTCTTGGAGAGATGAATGGCATGTTTGAACGATACCAATCCCCTCTTGAAGTTTTCAATGCTAAACCTCTTTAGCACTTCCTCTATATACATCTTCTGTGAAAGACCTAGCATCCTATTTGGTCTATCTCTATAGACCTTAATTTCTAGAATGAAGGATGCTTTTCCTAGGTCTTTCATGGAGAATTCTTTAAATAACCACATTTTAGCTGTGGTCAACATGGAAATATATCATTTCCAATAAGGAGGATATCATCCACGTATAGTACAAGAAAGACAATAGCACTCCCACTGACCTTTTTTGAAAACACATAGTTCCTCCTCATTCTTAATGAAATCAAATAATTTTTGATCACATTATTAAAATGAGTATTCCAGCTCCGAGATGCTTGTTTAAGTTCCATATATGGACTTTTGCAGCTTGCATTATTTTGTGATCAACATCACTGGATGTGAAACCCAATGGCTGTTTCATATAGATATCTTCCTCAAGGTATCCATTTAAGAATGCTATTTTTCATGTCTATTTGCCATATTTTCATAATCGAAATAGGCTACAACAGCAAGTAATGTGCGGATATGAATTTTAGCATGGCTATTGATGAAAAGGTATCCAGATAGGCAATTCCATCGCACTGACTATACCCTTTTGCTACTAATTTAGCTTTGAATGTCTCCATATTTCCATCTGCACCAATCTTTCTCTTGTAGATCCATTTACACCTAATAGGTATTATACCTTTTGGTGGATCTACCAAGGTCCAGACTTAGTTTGAGTGCATCAAATCAATCTTTGACTTCATTGCCTCTAACCATTTCTCGGAGTCGATATCCAATATCGCCTCGTCATAGGTTTTGGGATCATCATCATGAATCCTATTACCTACGAGGAACATTTTCTCTACTTCTTCTAAAATAGTACCAAAGTACCTCTCAAGGGGATGGAAAATTCTTTTCGATCTATGAGGTAGAGGAGGTAGCGATTGTATTGGCTCAACCTAATTTGGTTCCATAGGGTCCTTAGCTTGTTGCTCTTGTGAGATTTTCACTTCGAGCTTGATCTGCTTTCTAATGCTACCATCTTGAATAAACTATTTTTTAAGAAAGATGGCATGCCGACTTGCAATTACATTATGATCTTCTGGAATGTAGAAATAATATCCTAATGACTCTTTAGGATATCCTATGAATGGAGCTCTAAAGGACCTATAGTCTAACTTGTCCGCTTGTTATCTTTTGACATGAGTCAGACAATCCCAAATTCTAAGATGACTCAGACTTGGTTTCTTACCATGCCATATTTCATATGGTGTGGTAGGAACAGTTTTAAAGGAAACCCTATTCAGTAAATATATAGCAGTTAACAGACTATATCTCCAAAGAAAATTAGGAAGGTCTGTGAAGCTCATCATGGATCGAACCATATCTAATAGGATCCGATTCCTCCGTTCTTAGACCCCATTGAGTTGAGGTGTTCTAGGTGGAGTGCATTGAGAGACTATGTCATTTTGCTTGAGATAGTCCAAAAATTTTCGACCAAGATATTCACCTGCTTGATCTAATCAAAAAATCTTAATGAATTTTTCAGTTTACTTTTCAACTTCATGTCTAAATTTCTTAAACTTTTCAAAGGCTTCAGACTTGTGTCTTATAAGATACACATACCCATATCGAGATAAATCATCGATAAAGATTATGAACTAGTCAAAGTTGCCTCTAGCTGGTACATCAAATGGGCCGCACACATCAGTATGTACTAGGATAAGTAGTTTTGTGGCCCTTTCCCCATGTCCTACAAAAGGGAGCTTAGTCATTCTGCTATGAAGACATGATTCATAAATTGGATATGACTCGAAAGTCAACGGACTCAATAGCCTAGTTTTCTCCAATTTGTTAATCCTATCTTCTGCTATATGACCTAGCCTTAGGTGCCATAGATACCTATCGTTTGGACTATCTCTGGGTCATTTTGATCTTATGGCATTCATATTTTGCTCGATATTAAAGATAGATATATCAATATGTAATTGGTAGAGATCGTTAATAAGAAAATCACTTACAATTTTATTTCTTTCATAAAGAATATTACAATGGTCTTTAAGAAAACTAATTACATAGCCTTCTTATGCTAAACATGAAACAAAAATCAAATTCCTACATGCAGTAGGCACATAATAACCATCCCTAAGTACTAAATCTAAACCATACGGTAGTCGAAGAGGGTAGATTTTCATGGCCACAGTAGCAACCCTTGCTCCATTTTCAATGCGTAGGATCATCTCACCATCCCTCAGCCTCCTGCTATCCTCAAGATTCTGCATGGAAGTGCATAAATAAGCACTAGAACCAGAGTCAAGCACCCAACTAGATGCAGAAGAAATCATAAGGTTAGATTCAATAACGACCATACCTCCAGAATGACCTGTCTCCTTCTTATTCTTTAGGGTGGCCAAGTATGTAGGGTAGTTCCACTTTTAGTGGCCGTTAGTATTATAATGAAAATACTTTTCTTTGTCAGCGGCTTTCTTCTTCAGCTCTGCCTTCTTTTTCTTTCCACCTTCTACTTTTTATTTTTTCACAGACTTCTTCTTCTTTCCAAAAAAACTTTCTCTTAGAAGAAGTTCATTTCATAGCAAGTTCTGAGCCTTTAGAATCTTTCATAGAAAGCTCAGCAGTAACCAGCATATTCATAAGCTTGATTAGAGTATTCTGAAATTTATGCATATGGTAGTTTATGATGAACTACCTATACGCATCAGTCAAGGATTGCAGAGTTATATCATTTTGTAGAGCTTGGTCTAACTTTACTCTGAGCTTCTGAAGCTCTTTCAAATCCTTGATCATCATTAGATAATGATCTTGGACTGACGTCCATCACGCATTTTAGTCTTAAATAGTCATTTAGTGACCTGATATTTGGCTATATTTGGCTGCGCGATTCTGTTCACCAAACAACTCTTGCAGGTGAGCCAATATTTGATGGGTAGTCTTGATATCTTCATGTTGGCGCTGAAGCTCATCAAACATCGAGCCCAACATGTAGTATTTGGCCTTATTATCTTCATCCATCCATTTGTCAAAAGATGCTCTTTGTTCAGCGGACGGACGAGCTGGTAAGGTGGGGGATTCTAGTCTAATAGATGAGTCAACTTCTCAAAATCAAAAATAATTTTGAAGTTTCGAAGCCAATTCTTATAATTGGGTCCGGTCAGTCTATAGGTGTCTAGTATATGGGCTAATGGGTTGGACGCAGATATTTTTCTTTTTTTTGTAGAGAGTCAAAATTTTTAGTTAGATTTTGTAATTAAGACTTGATCGATTTATTTAGGGGTTTGAGTTTTAAATAAATAGCTCTCACTATTTTCTCGGATCCCTACACTTTCTCTATAGAGATGCAAAAATCTCCATGATTATTGATTTCTAGTGGGTGGTGCAGTTCCACCAACTGACTCATCATCTCACCAACAGTTATTGATGATGGGTTAGCCAATGAGTGAACAACTCTTATCCAATAATTCTCTAATCATGGTGCACCCAGTCTTGGTCTCTAATTCATTAATCTCATCGTGCCCAGAATAATGATCCACTCCTTAGTTAAGTCAAACCCACCATTTGCATAGATTGGATTCCTAATTGGGTCTCTCACCGTATCTAGAATATTGAGCCTAATCCATCCTCCAGCCCATAGCATCCAATGCCTAATAGACATGGTTGCGTCTTTTTGATACAACTAAACTACTGTGACCAGTTGAGAACAATCAACCCTGGGAAGGGCCGCATATCTACAATGGTGGAAGACCTTATACTTAATCTTTTCTTAGAAAAATTTGATTTAGATCTCTTTAAACTTGACTTGACATAGCCATAACCATTATGACTAACCTAGTGGCATGAGTTAGCTTGGATTGTTAGCCACCTTAGTCAGGATTGGACCGACAAATATGGTTAGGTAAGTGAGACCGGCAAAAGGGATATACCATTAGCTCGATATGAATGCATTTGAGTCGAGTAGCTCTCAATTAAAAACCAGTTGATCGTATCTACCAAACTTACCTTAGATACCAAATTGTTGAGCCAAAATCAATCGAATTAGCTTACAATTTAGACTCTAACCACTAAGCCTAATTAGATGTTAACTCGATCGATCACTCATGTGACTCGACCTTGACCCAAACTTAATCCTATCAGGCTGGTCAATTTAAGTACTCTTGATCCCACCTAACCAACTCTTGATTCGATTTGATAAACCGCTAGACCTAATTGAGCTACCCAAGCCCAAACCCAATTTTATGAATATGTCTTAGATTTAAAAATTTTTAATTTTAGGTCTAATTGATTTTATAATCTTAATTCTCAATTAAGTTTAGGGTTCATAAAGAAAACATATATATAAAATCTTAGAATTTCAGGATCTAGGATTTTGCAGAAAATAATTTTTTTTATTTTTGATTAAGGACGAACGTGCAACACCCCTACACACCATAAGAACACTCCATTGAATGGAAGGAGAGGGCCTTTAAACCCTACTTTATTCTTATGATCGAACGGCCAAGGGGAACGCCTTAATCAGAAACATGATAAATCTATAAGACTAGTTAGATCTACATCATATATCATATATATAAAAATTAATCTAACTAAAAATATATTTTGCATACATCTCATGTATCATATCATGCATATTTTTAGATCTAGATTATCTCATAAATATCTAAAAAATAAGATTTAAATTTAATCATATTAAATTAAAATTTATTCTAGATTATAATATTATAATATCAAAAAATAATAAATAAATATATCTAAAAATTATAATTAATTAAATTAAAATTATGATCATGCTAGACTATACATAGAATAATTCTATTCCTAGTCTAGTCATGCATCTCATACATCTTAGATCTAGATTATTTAATTTTTAATATTTTAATTTAAGATCTAATCATATCTAATGTAACATATAAAATTATCTAATTAATAAATTAAAAATAAATTAAAATTAGATCTAATAAATTATGGAACCTGGCTCTGATACTAGTTGAAGGAAAAAACCTATTTTTTGGATTAGGTTCATTCAGATCTGATTAGATCAGGAGGGATATTTCAAAAAATTTTCTCTAAGATCTTAATCAGATCTAAGATTCCTCAAATCTAAACTTATTGATCTAATAAAAAAATAAAAATTAAAATTAAATTTAATTTAATTATACCTTTATTTTGGGTAATCTAGTTATCCTATGACGATCCTGATGTTTGCCTGAGGTTCTGGATGTAGCCATGCAAATGCCTGGCCGCTACCAGTATCCACTTGGGCAGGATCTGAAGATCTTCTTCTTCACTATCAATCCTCCAAAAATTAGATTTTGATCTGATCTTGAAGATCTTCAAAGTGGCTTTTGAAGAACAGTTGTTGTCTCTTGCAGCAGTGCTGCCTTCTTCCTTTTCTGGCGCCTTTCACTTGCTTGGATCGCACCTTCTTCATGCTCAAAGTCTCTTGGGCATGGAGAGGAGAGAGAGGACTAGAGGGTGGCATGGAGAAGGAGGGAGAGGGGCTTTGTGGCATGGGCTAAAGGTAGAAGAATTGAATTCTGGGCACAGATAGGATTTATATAGATCCTGCTGCGCCATGCAGTGCCACATCATCCTGGCCAATCACGACCCTTTGTCCAATCAGATCTAAATTTGATTGATGGAATGACATCATCTGATCTAATCAGATTAGAGACCCTTAAAACTCTCATTAGGCGGCACCAATACACGGTCAAACAAGTCTTCTTGGCACCATCTAATTTAATTCCCTGAAGCAATTAGAGTCCCATCAGTATGGGACTCCATCTTCTATCCTCATGGGGTGCACACCTCCCTAGGCATGCACCCCTTGCCTATCTACTTTTTAGTAGGGGGATAAGTCTCCAGGTTCTCTCCTATGGGTGCATGACACATGGGCAAATGTCTAAGTATCCAGGGTCAATATTTGACCAATGTCCGAAGACAAGATTTAGCAGATGACGAAAAATGGCAGGTGTTGTCTTGAATTTATGTCATAAATTAAGACAACCCTTTTCTGACTTGGACAAGCTCTAGTCAGACCAAGTAAAGGTTCCTGAGTGAGCCCAAACATATTTGGCTCAGTCGAGATAAGCTTTAATGATTGTTAAAGGAGAACATTAGGCACAATCGTGTGCTAGCACGATTTTTTTAAACCTAATTGAATTTTATTCAAATCAATTGAACTAGGTAAATCCAATTAATGATAATCACATCCAAATCCTTATTTGTATGACTCAGTTAGGTTTAATTTCATATGGTAATGAAATATGTCATGATCTCTATCATCGACATCATCGAAACACCTTTCGATGGATCAGAATATTTTTGATTCAGACAACTAGTATGATCGATCATCCAAATCATTCTAATTTCTCCTAAAATCCACCAATGACACCAGTAGCATATGGTGGCAACCCATCAGAAATGAAAGTGAACCTCTCAGTGCAGTTACCTGTATGATTAAGTTTCTCTATCTTGAGCCCCAATCGGATTAGGGATAAGGTGATTTCGTTAAACCCTAATATCTGTCATATGAATTAATCATTCGATTCAAGTTCAATGTGAAAATCCTAATAGAAACTCTTTCTATTTTTTCACTCTGCCATGGCCATGGACTTGATTCTCATGATTGTCATAGGGCTACTCCTCATCTACCGAGATAGATAGATCTCCTATTGGTGCAATCCAATTCCTATAATGAACATGCTATAGCCAACATACATCTTAGGATTCCGAATAGCTAGGAGATCGAGTTATGGTGTAGTCAAACTATAACACCCTCAAGGTGAATTGTCGATGCACCTCATGTCAAAGAACCAGACACACTACTGCAGCTTCGAGCCAGTCATCGATGAGAAGGTAGACTTCCTTATGACTGCTCGAGGTGGTCATGCTCAGTGCCCTCATTCTCTAACGAGTATTTATACTCTTACTCTGGTGTCTCTACACCATAAATTCAAGACTCATCTATCTAAAAGAAGCGATCGTACATCAACCTTTTGGATCAAGCACCATCCTCATGATGATCCTTTAGTCGAAAGCATTTTATGAGTTAATAATGAAAATTCATGTCTTAAATTTTTAATTCTTAAAAATATGAACTATCATTACCATCAACTCAATGGATGTATCATAGACACTTTCAAATACACACTATGGTAGAAAATAACTCATTTTATTATATATAGTTAAAATTATAATTTTGTTCTTAGAAGTGTATTACAAGTGTCAGCCAATCTGGCTTCTAGGGCACACATATCTAACATGAACTCCCCGTTGATAGGCTTTACTGGCGATGCCATGCCAGTTGAGGGCATAATAACTCTAACTAGGGCTATAGGGCAATGTTCGAAGCTGGCTAGAGCACAGGTCGACTTCTAGTCATAAAAGCTGATCATTATCGTAGGCGGTCAAAAATAAACCTAACTCACTACTATATAGATAGGATGAGTCGGGATCGTATCCACAGAGACATGTTAATTATGTTTAAATAATAAATTTAACTTGAGAGCAAGATTTAATAATTGATTAAAAGGCTACTTAATTAATTAAGAAAATAAATTAATTTAAAGAAAGGTTGTAAGTATAGAGATGGATTCTCAGGATTTCAATTGATCACTTATCTGACAGCTGGTACTCTTTTTAATATACTATAATTAATATCTAATCAATAAAGATATAACCTATCTTAGAGAGTACGATTTGTACCCTTGGATCATAGCCCATCCCTTAAAGTTATAGGCTAATCTAAATTGATTTAGATATATAAAAAAAAAAATTAACCTAAATATAGTTTATCCTAAGAGCACGAACCATACCCGTACATCACAGCTTGTTCCAAGGATAATGAAGTATTCCAGATTAATTGCAAGAAAATAAAGATATAAAGATATTATAACTAAAAATAGTCTTTATTATAAATTAAAAAAATATAAAAGATGAGAAATAAAAATTATCATCAAATAAGATCATAATGATCTCCTGAGAAAGAGAGGATCAGTCAGACATCGAGAAGCTTCTCACTAAATTCTTCATCTTGGAGCCTTATAGAAGAATTCGGGCAGTAGCAGGTGATAGAAGTTCAGAACAAGAGAGAAGTTTTGGTGGAGATGTAGGCTTTGGTGCTGGTTTGAAGAAGAAAAAAAGAGAAAAGGTTGAAGAAGAAGAGCTTGAGAGAGAGAATTAGGGAGAGAAATAACTTGCTGGTGGTTTTGGAGAGGAGAGAGGCTTAGAGAAGCTTAGGAGGGGCTAATCCCTCAAGGGAAGGCTTTAGGGGTGATGCGTGCTAATTTATAGCTATGGCAAGTGCACCAGTCGATCAAGTAATAAAGTGAATGAGTAGAGTATCGTCCCTAGAGGATTGAAAAATAAGTACTGAAAAGCTCTTTCCTATACTTTATTTAGAAGATCGATTTATGAGAATAAGAAATTAAAAAAAATAAAAAAAATAATTAAAAGTTTTTAATTAAATAGAGAGAGTGTAAATTATTAGGGTTTTAAATTCAAGAGCAATGGATTACTAAGGCAATCGGTTCACCAACTCAGTCAATACAATATTTAGATTTTTAGATTAATTTTATTTCATGTGACGGTGGAGTCTCCTAATTTATTCACTACCTTTGGTCCAGGCATAGCAAAACTATTAATATTTATTAATTATCCCTTTGGTCCAGGTGTAATTTAAATAAATATTAATGCATTAGGTTTTGTGAAACCCTCTAATTAAAATACGCTGCGTCCAAAGCGCACTAAAATTCCCGCATGCATATGAATTCTAATTTGATTCATAATACAAGGTATATAATCAAGAAGCATTAACATAGATGTACTTGGTCCGTAACATCTATGTTCATCAGATCAATTAGAAGATGGCCAGTAATCTAAAAGCATTAAGATCAGATTTATATACTCCTCATGAATAAAATTTAAAAATAAATCATACTGAATATTGCATCAAAAGAGTGGCTACACCTTAGCCTTAGTAAAATAAAATTTAGTTCATGATAACAAATTCAAAAATAGCAAATAAAATAAAAAGCATAGAAAGAAATTAGACTGTTTGATTGCTGAAATTGATTGTCTGCTGCTCTTGATGTGGAGAACTTGGCGAAGAAGAAGAGGCTCCTTGATCGATGTCTTGATCGTCGAAGAAAAATCAAAAATTCTTTTTTGATTTTCTCACAAATCACTTTTCTTCTTTTTTTTTCTCTCTCCTCTTTCTTTCTCTCTCTCTCTTTTTCTCCTCGTCTCTCTCTTTAATTCTCTTTCTGATTCCCCGTCTCTCTCTCTGATTTTTTTTTCTCACGACAACACTAGGTTCTTTTATAGGTAAAGAGTTTTATTTTCCCCAAAATCCATCAAAAATTAGGTTTAGGACTCCTAAATCAACTCAAATTAAGATCTGGATAATTCTGCCCGTTAGATGTTGATCAAACGGTCCAAAAATCCACTCAAAAAGCCCTTAAAATAACCCAGATCAAGTCGGATTTAATATCAGCCGTTGGATCATCCATTGGATCGAATCTGGGCCGTCCGATCGTGTTGAAAGAAGGCTTCAGATCTATAGTTTAACGTCGGGATGAATCTCAACCGTTGGATCTCCATCGGGAGCTGCGGATGCCGTCCATCAGCACCTTCTTTTCGTTCGTCCGATCAAGCTTTAATGAAAATGCGCCGTTAGGATCAACCAAAATTCCCAAATTGCCCTCCGTGGACCATGCGCGAGCCCGGTGTTGCATGGACCACCGCATTCTTCAGCCAATCAGCGCACGCTTCTTATGCTGTGAAATTCTCCGAAATTACCCTTCAGATGGTCCACCGTGCGCCGCGAAAAATGCTGACGTCAGCATTTGCGTCGGCGGTTTTTTTTTTTTTTTTTTTTTTTTTGAAATTCGATTTCTGGGCTCGTTTGAAGTCCGTTTTGCCTGAAATTTTTTTCATCTGAACCAGAAAAATAAGATCTTCACATTGGTGGCCTTCTTTCCTACATAAGATTAATAAAAGTATCAATTTTTAATAAAATAGATTAATTTATTTTATAATTTAATACTTTTATTAGTATATTTTTACACTTATCACACCCCCCAACTTAGTCATTGCTAGTCCCTTAGCAATGTTTTATTTAATACCATATTTTAATAAGATTATCCATCACAAAGATAAAATCTAGGATTAAAGGTCAAAAAGTTTAGAAAATACTGCTAACTAAGCATTGAGCTTCAGAAGCAAATTTTTCAGTCAATACAATTAAAAACTTTCTTAGAGTACATCAAAGATCTATAGCACTTGTGTTCGTGATGACTAACTTTAGCATTTCAGTATTAAATTAAAAGAACAAAAGTATCCTCTCTTATCACCTATTTTGGTCAATTTTCTATACATTCTCAATTTTATACTCATGAATTAAGGTAGCTTTCACACTGCCTTTTCTTTTTTTTTTACTGTGCTGAGCATCCTGGCCTTCCTTCACCATTTTACGTGAATTTTCACACTTGACCTAGGTGCAGAGACCCAGTTACTAGGCTTTGGGCAATCCACATATACTCTATCTTTTGATATTAATCTATGATATATCAAATCAATGAATCTATACAATAAAAAAAAATATATATACTAAAAACATATAATAATATAACAAAATAAATATATAATAAGTATATAATATTTATTTAAACATAATACAAATATTAATATTAATTCTAATAATAGTCAAATAATATACAATATTAGAGACATAAATTATATGATTATAATAAAAAATCAAACATAATAAAATATAAAATAATTAAATCAAAAAAATAAATTTGATCAAATATATAATATTAGAAATAATAATTACATTTTAGAATTAATGTAATAACACAGAAATAAACCGACAAATCAACTTATAAAATATAATAATATACTATATATAATATAAATATAAATTAATCTTCAAATCATGATCACTAAATATTAAAAACATAAAAATATAACATTAACCACAAATATCATTATACACTTTCAATCATCATAAAATAAATAAAATATTATACAAAAATATATACATATCGTAAAAGAACAAAATTGATACATTAATAACATTAACAATTAACAAACAATTAATCATACTAGATACATTACTCACACACTTCACCAAATCACACCACATCAAACAAAATACAATACAAATCCAATCAACAAATAATCACCAATAAATCCATAAAATACATAGAACACCCAACCATAAAACAACGCACACACCCACCCCCGCGCACATCAAACCTTAACTCAACCACCACCGAACCGCCGGCACAACTACCACAAACCACAAACCAAAACTCCACAACAACATATCAACAAAAACAAAATCCAACAACCAAACAAACTTCAAATATACTCCTCGACACGCACAACAATCACACCACAGCTTAACCCACAAAACACACCACAAACAACCAACACCCACCTAGCACCACACCGCAAACACCCGATTCCCTCAAATATCCCCTCTTAATGTAATAATCTCATCATAAAAACAAAACACAACAAATGATCATCTATTCAAAATAAGTATAATATGAATATAAGTTCAAAAATGATCCAATACTAAAGTAGTTTCATGCTATGATTATGATTAGAGATCATGACATATTCCCATTACCATACAGACTGAACCTAACTGGGTCACACAAATAAGGGTGATCTGTGTGGATCATTAATATGAACTGATCTTAGTTCAAATTGATCTATGAGATTCAATTAGGTTTCAAGGAAATAGTGCTAGCACTCGATTGAACTAACGTTCTTCTTTTACTATCTAAATAAGTTGTCCTGACTGAGCCAAAGGAGTTTGTGCTCAAACAAGGCCTTTCATATGTCTGACAGGAGGTTGTCCAAGTCGAATAGTTTGTCTTATTGTAGACATTATTGCCATTTTGGTCACCTGCCATTCTTGTTCTTTGACTTGTCAAGTTCTTTTGACTGGTCAATGTCATTGTTTGACCCTTTGACTTTTACCACATGTGTCATGCACCTTATTGGAGAGCTGGTGGGGGCCTCCCCCTGGCAGGAACTGGCAAGGGAGGGGCCGCCAAGGTGGTGAGCCCAAGTAAGAGGCGCCATAGGAGTCCTTTGTTGGACAAGGGACTCCACCTCCCTTTTGGAATTCAATCAGAGTTCTACTAAGAATTCCAGTTTGACAGTCGTAGGCGCACCTCTAAGGAGGAATCCAGGGGTCTTCTTTCCAACAATCAAGATTTAGTCTGAATTTTCACAAATTGGTTGTGATTGGTTGAGAGGAGAGAGGAGTTTGATCACAGAGGTTCTATATATAAGACCTTGCGACCAACCCTATTTCATAACTGCAATTCAATTTGAAAAACCCCACGCCCCAAGGCTGCCTCTTCCCCTCCTCCTCTGCCATAGTCTTCTTCTCCCTTGCTCTCCACGTTCAAAAGGATTTGTTTTGGACTTTCGTGTGGTGCGATTAGATCAAGAAAGGCGATCAAAAGCAATAAAGCTGCGTGCTGCAAAGAAGGATGCTTGCGATTCTTTACAAAGAGTTATGAAAGATCGCCAGAATCGATGCCAGATTCTGATTTTGACGTGATAGGAGAAGAAATGAGGATCTCCAGATTCCAAACCCGAGTGGATACGGTAGAGGCCAGGTGCTTGCGTGGGCAAGATCCAGAACCTTTCCGCTGCAAATCAGGCCGGTCATTCTACAGGGTAATAGGATTTAACCCAAATCAGTAAATTAAATTTGATTTAATTTTATCTTATTTTATTTTATTTATATAAAAAATAGAATCAGATCTAAATATTATATCATGATCTGATTGGGATTCAAGAGAAAAAATTTTGAAATATTATCTTTGTATCTTGATCAGATTCTGGACGAACCTGGACCGAGAATCAGGATTTTCCCTTCATTGGTATCAGAGCATGGTTCTAAATTATTTAGATACTGATTTTAATTATTTTTAATTTAAAAAATAATTGATTTTCAGATGTCACATGAGTGTGATCAATCTGAAATAAAAAAAAAATTAAAATTAAATGATTTGGATCTAGAACATTGAAAGATATCATGACTAGTTCCTAGAATAGAATAGTTCTATAGAATAGTTTGCATGTCTTGATTTAATTCTGATTAAATTT
>QRFJ01002969.1:0-78992 GCA_006176705.1 Cocos nucifera | reverse complement strand
AAATCATATTTTAGATCTTCTTATTTACTATTTTCTGATATTATAAGTGTTATAATAACATCTGATAAACAGCAAATAAAAATTATTTAATTTTAAATATCATATGAGATATGATTGATGCATGTCTAGACTAGTTGTAGAATAGTTCTACATAATTGTCTAGATTAGAATTTATTTTGATTAGATCAATTTAAATCTAATTTTTTAGATTATTATGAGATAATTTAGATCTGAAAACATGCATGATTTGATACATGAGATGTATGCAAAATATGCCTTGATTAGATCTAAATTTGTATATGAGATATATGATATAGATCTATACTGTTTTGTAGATTTACATGTTCCTGATTAAGGCGTTCCTCTTGGCCGTCCGGTCATAAGAACGAAGAAGGGTTTAAAGGCCCTCTCTTCCCATTCGATGGGGTGTTCTTATGACGTGTAGGGGTGCTGCGTGTTCGTCCTTAATCAGAAACCCAAAACTTACTTTCTGCAAAACCCTAGATCCTGAAACCCTAGGATTTATTGTGCATATTTTGTTTATGAACCCAACTTAATTAAGAATTAAGTTTATGGAATATTAATTAGGTCTAAAATTGAGAATTTCAGATCTAAGACATATTCATAATACTGGGTTCGGGCTTGGGTAGCTCAATTAGGTCTAAGCGGTTGATCAAACCGAATCAAGAGTTGGTTAGATGGGATCAACAATGCTTAAATTGACCAGCCTAATAGGATTAAGTCTGGGTCAAGATCGAGTCACGATCAAGCAAGACCTAATTAGGCTCAGAGGTTAGAGTCTGGATTGTAGGCTAACCCAATTGGTTCTGACTCAACAATTTGGTGTCTAAGGTAAGTTTGGCACAGACGACCGACTGGTTTTTAATTGGAAGCTACTCGACCTGAATGCGTTCTTGTGCGAGTTAATGGCATATTCCTTCCACCGGTCTCACTTACCTGGCCATATCTGTTGACACAGTTCTGATCTGAGGTGGTCAATAATCCGAGCTGAACCCATGCCACTAGGTTAGTCATAATTGTTATGACTAAGCCAAGTCTAGTTTAATGAGACCTGAATCAATTCTCCCTAAGAAAAGATTAAGTCTGAGGTCTTCCACCATTGTAGACGTGCGGGCCCTTCCCGGGGTTGATTGTTCTCGGCTGGATACAGTGGCTCAGTTGCACCGGGAAGACGCAACCATGTCTATTAGGCATTGGATGCTATGGGCTGGAGGATGAGTTGGGCTCAATATTTCGGATACGGTGAGAGACCCAATTAGGAACCCAGTCTATGCAAATGGTGGGTCTGACTTAACTAAGGAGTGGATCAATATTCCGGATACGGTGAGATTCATGAATTAGAGACCAAGTTTGGGTGCACCATGATTAGAGAATCATTGAACAAGAGTTGTTCACTCATTGGCTAACCCATCACCAATAACTGTTAGGTGAGGTGATGAGTCAGTTGGTGAGACCGCACCACCCACTAGAAATCATCAATCGCGGAGATTTTCGCATCTCTACAGAGGGAGTGTAGGGATCCGAGAAAATAGTGGGAGCTAATTTGTTTAAAAATAAAATCCCTAAACAAATTGGTCAAGTCAAAATTACAGTATCTAACTAGAATCTTTGACTCTCTACAGGAAAATGTCTGCGTCCAACCCACTTGGCACGTATCCTAGACACACATAGACTGACTGGACCCAATTATAAAGATTGGCTCAGGAACTACAAAATTGTTTTGGGTTCAGAGAAGTTAACACATGTTTTGGACCAGGACCCTCCCACCTTACCAGCTCGTCCATCCACTGAACAGAGAGCGTCTCTGGAAAAATGGATTGACGAAGACAATAAGGCCAGATACTACATGTTGGGCTCGATGTCTGATGAGCTCCAGCGCCAACATGAAGATATCGGGACTGCTCGCCAAATGTTGGCTCACCTGCAGGAGATGTTTGGTGAACAGAGTCGCGCAGCCAAATATCAAGTCACAAAATGACTTTTTAAGGCTAAGATGCGTGATGGGCAGTCAGTCCAAGATCACTGTCTGACAATGATCAAGGACATGGAAGAGCTTGAGAAGCTCGGTGTGAAGTTGGACTTGGATCTGCAGAACGATATTATTCTGCAATCCTTGACTGATGCATATGGGCAATTCATCATGAATTACCACATGCATAAACTTCAAAATTCCTTGGCCGAGTTGATGAATATGCTGGTTACCGCTGAGCTTTCTATGAAAGGTTCTAAAGGCTCAGTTCTTGCTATGGAACGGACTTCTTCCAAAAGAAAGTCTTATGGAAAGAAAAAGAAGTCTGTGAAAAAGCAAAAGGTGGAAGGATCAAAGAAGAAGAAGGCAGAACCGAAGAAGAAAGGTCCGATGGCAAAGGAAAGTGTTTCCATTGCAACAGCGACGGCCATTGGAAGCGGAACTGCCCTACTTACCTGGCCACCCTGAAAGAACAAGAAGGAAGGTCCTTCTGGAGGTATGCTCGTTATTGAGTCTAACCTTACGGTTTCTTCTGCATCCAGTTGGGTGCTTGACTCTGGTTCTAGTGCTCATCTGTGCACTTCTATGCAGGGTCTTGAGGATAGCAGGAGGCTGAGGGATGGAGACATGATCCTACGCATCGGTAATGGAGCAAGAGTTGCTGCAGTAGCCGTGGGAACATACCCTCTTCGATTACCATCTGGTTTAGACTTAGTTTTAAAAGACTGTTATTATGTGCCTGCAGCTAGCAGGAATTTGATTTCTGTTTCATGCTTAGCACAAGAAGGTTATGTGATCACCTTCTTTAAGGACCATTGTAACATTCTTTATGAAAGAAATAAAATTGCAAATGGTTTCCTTGTTAATGGTCTTTATCAGTTGCATATTGATGTACCTATTTTAACTATCGAGCAAAACGTGAATGCCAAACGACCTAGGGATAGTCCAAACGACAGATATCTATGGCACCTGAGATTAGGTCATATAGCAGAAGATAGGATTAACAAATTGGAGAAAAATGGGCTATTGAGTCCATTGACTTTTGAGTCATATCCAACTTGTGAATCTTGTCTTCAAGGCAAAATGACTAAACTCCCTTTTGTTGGACATGGGGAGAGGGCCACAGATCTCCTTGCCCTAGTACATACTGATGTGTGCGGCCCATTTGATGTGCCGGCTAGAGGCAATTTTGTCTACTTCATTACCTTTACCGATGATCTGTCTAGGTATGGGTATGTGTATCTTATGAGACACAAGTCTGA
The DNA here is from genome assembly GCA_006176705.1 of Cocos nucifera. Lineage (NCBI taxonomy): Eukaryota > Viridiplantae > Streptophyta > Magnoliopsida > Arecales > Arecaceae > Cocos > Cocos nucifera. The sequence goes on along the minus strand of QRFJ01002969.1, from coordinate 75,740 downwards.
AGCTTTTGAAAAGTTCAAAGAATTCAGACATGAAGTAGAAAAACAAACTGGAAAACCCATTAAGGTTCTTCGATCAGATCGAGGAGGTGAATACCTTAGCCGGGAATTCCTAGACTATCTTAAGGAAAATGGCATAGTCTCTCAATGGACTCCACCAGGAACACCTCAACTCAACGGGGTTTCAGAACGGAGAAATCGGACTCTATTGGATATGGTTCGATCCATGATGAGCTTCACAGACCTCCCTGATTTTCTTTGGGGACATTCATTATTAACTTCAATCTATTTACTGAATAGGGTTCCCTCTAAAACCGTTCCTACCACACCGTATGAGATATGGCACGGTAAGAAACCAAGTCTGAGTCATCTCAGAATTTGGGGTTGTCCGGCTCATGTCAAAAGACAACAAGCGGACAAGTTAGAGTTTAGGTCCTTTAGAGCTCGATTCATAGGATATCCTAAAGAGTCATTAGGATACTATTTCTACATTCCAGAAGACCACAATGTGATTGTGAGTCGACATGCCATATTTCTTGAAAAATAGTTTATTCAAGATAGTGGCATTGGAAAGCAGATTAAGCTTGATGAGAAAGTCTCACAAGCAGAACGAGCTAAGGACCAAGTGGAACCAAATCAGGTTGAGCCAATAAGAACACTACCTCCTCCACCTCGTAGATCGGAAAGAGTTTCCCGTCCCCCTGAAAGATACTTAGGTATTATTTCAGAGGACGTAGAGGAAATGTTCCTCATAGGTAATGGTGCTCATGGTGATGATCCCAAAACCTACAACGAGGCGATATCAGATATCGACTCCGAGAAATGGCTTGAGGCAATGAAGTCAGAGATCGACTCGATGCACTCAAACCAAGTCTGGACCTTGGTAGATCCACCAGAAGGTATAGTACCTATTGGGTGTAAATGGATCTTCAAGAGAAAGATTGGTGCAGATGGGAATGTGGAGACATTCAAGGCTAGACTGGTGGCAAAAGGTTATAGTCAACGCGAAGGCATTGACTATCAGGATACCTTTTCCCGGTAGCTATGCTAAAATCCATCCGCACATTGCTTGCTGTTGCAGCCTATTTCGATTATGAAATATGGCAAATGGACGTGAAAACGGCATTCCTAAATGGATATCTTGAGGAAGATATCTATATGGAACAGCCGCTAGGTTTCACATCCAGTGATACTGATCACAAGGTTTGCAAGCTGCAAAGGTCCATATATGGACTTAAGCAAGCATCTCGGAGCTGGAACACTCGTTTCAATGATGTGATCAAAAAGTTTGGTTTCATCAAAAATGAAGAGGAACCATGTGTTTTCAAAAGGGTCAGTGGGAGCGCTGTTGTCTTCCTCGTATTGTACGTGGATGACATCCTCCTTATTGGGAATGATATTCCCATGTTGACATCAGTCAAGATGTGGTTGTCCAAGGAATTCTCCATGAAAGACCTAGGTGAAGCATCCTTTATTCTAGGAATTAAGGTCTATAGGGATAGACCGAATAGGATGCTAGGACTTTCACAGAAGATGTACATAGAGGAAGTACTAAAGAGGTTTAGTATGGAAAACTCTAAGAGGGGATTAATACCCTTCAGACATGGTATTCATCTTTCCAAGAAGATGTGCCCCAGCACACCTGAGGAAATAGAACGCATGAGCAAGATCCCTTATGCTTCTGCAATAGGGAGCCTCATGTATGCCATGCTATGTACACGACCTGATATAGCCCATGCTGTGAGTGTCACAAGCAGATATCAGTCAAATCCAGGTGAAGAACACTGGACTTCTGTGAAATGTATCCTTAAGTACTTGAGAAGAACTAAGGATATGATGTTGGTCTTTGGTAACGGAGAACTCCAAGTTCAAGGGATACACAGACTCGGACTTCATGTCTGATATAGATGATCGAAAGTCGACATCTGGCAAGTCTGTTTGTGTGCAATGGTGGAGCTGTCAGCTGGAAGAGTTCCAAGCAAACTGTGATAGCAGATTCCACCATGGAAGCAGAATATATAGCTGCATCAGAGGCTGCAAAGGAAGCATTCTGGTACAAGAAGTTTGCTGCAGAAATTGGAGTAATGCCATCAGATGCCATTCCTCTTTACTGCGACAACAATGGCGCCATAGACCTTGCTAAGGAGCCGAGGTCTCACCAGAAGTCCAAGCACATTGAGCGGCGATATCATCTCATCCGCGATTACCTTGAGAAAGGTTACGTTGAGGTCAAGAGAGTCAACTCCGCAGATAATGTGGCAGACCCACTTACAAAGCCGTTGGGACCAGCAGAAGATCGAAGCCCACCTTGAGAAGATGGGACTTAGACTTGTAGCCAATTGGCTTTAGGACAAGTGGGAGATTGTTAGATATATGTGCCCTAGAAGCCAGAATTGGCTGACACTTGTAATACACTTCTAGGGGCAAAATTATAATTTTGACTATAATTAATAAAATGGGTTATTTTCTATCACACCTGTGTATTTAGTGTCTGTGATACATCCTTTGAGTTAATGGTAATGATAATTCATATTTTCAAGAGTTGAAAATTTAAGACATGAATAATCATTATTAACTCATAAACAGCTCCCGACCATAGGATCATCACGAGGATGGTGATTGATCCGGAAGGTTGGTGTACGATCGCTTCTCTTTAGTAGATGAGTCTTGAGTCTACGGTGTGGAGACACCGGAGCGAGAGTACAGGTACTCGTTAGAGAACGAGGGCACTGAGCGTGACCACCTCGAGTAGTCATTAGGGAGTCTACCTTCTCGTCAATGACTGACTCGATGCTGCAGTAGTGTGTCTGGTTCTTTGACCTGAGATGCATCGGCAGTTCACCTTGAGGGTGTTATAGTTTGACTACACCATTACTCGGTCTCCTAGCCATATGGAACCCTGAGGTGTATGTTGGCTATAGCATGTTCATTGTAGGAACTGGATTGCATCAAGATGGGATCTATCTACCTCGGTGGTAGAGGAGTAGCCCTATGATGATCATGAGAATCAAGTCCAGAAATCCCATGGCCATGGCAGAGTGAAATAATAGAAAGAGTTTCTATTTAGATTTTCACATTGGACTCGAATCGAATGATTACATCATATGACAGAGACTAGGGTTTGACGAGTTCACCTTAACCCTAATCTGATCGGGGCTCAAGATAGAAGAACTTAATCACACAGGTAGCTGCACCAAGAGGTTCGCATTCAGCTCTGATGGGTTGCCACCATATACTGCTAGGTGTCACTGGTGGATTTTGGGAGCAATTAGAATGATTTAGATGATCGATCATTCTAGCTGTTCGAATCAGAAGAGTTCTGATCCATCGAAAGGAGTTTCGATGATGTCTATGATAGAGATCATGACATATCCCATTACCATACAGAACTGAACCTAACTGGGTCACACAAACAAGGGTTTGAATCTGGTGATCATCAATTGAACTGATCTAGTTCAATTGATCTGAATGAGATTCAATTAGGTTCAAGGAAATCGTGCTAGCACTCGATTGAACCTAACGTTCTTCTTTTACTATCATAAATAAGTTGTCCTGACTGAGCCAAAGGAGTTTGTGCTCAATCAGAGGCCTTCATATGGTCTGACTGGAGGTTGTCCAAGTCAGAATAGGTTGTCTTATTTGTAAGACATTACCTGCCATTTTTGGTCACCTGCCATTTCTTGTTCTTTGACTTTGGTCAAAAGTCTACCTTTGACTGGTCAAACGTTGACCATTGACCCTTTGACTTTTGACCACATGTCATGCACCTATTGGAGAGCTGGTGGGGGCCTGTCCCCCTGCCAGAACCTGGCAAGGAGAAGGGCGCACGCCAAGGGTGGCGTGAGCCCAAGTAGGAGGCGCCTAGGAGTCCTTGTTGGACAAGGACTCCACCTCCCTTTTGGATTCCAATCAGAGTTCTACTAAGAATCCAGTTTGACTGGTCTTAGGCGCCCTCTAAGGAGGAATCCTGGGGTCTCTATTCCAACCAATCAGATTTAGATCTGATTTCACAAAGGGTTGTGATTGGTTGAGAGGAAGAGGAGTTGGATCACAAGAGGTCTATAAATAAGACCCTGCGCCCAACCCTAATTCTAATGCAATTCAATTGAGAAACCCCACGCCCCAAGGCTGCCTCTCCCCTCCTTCTCCATGCCATAGCTTCTTCTCCCCTTGCTCTCCACGTCCAAAAGGAGTTTTGGACTTTGGTTGGTGCGATTCAGATCAAGGAAAGGCGATCAAAAGCAAGAAGGCTGCGCTGCTGCAAAAGGACGACTGCAGATCTTCAAAAGAGTTTTGAAGATCCTCCAGATCAGATCCAGATCTGATTTTTGGAGGTGTGATAGAGAAGAAGAGGATCTCCAGATCCAACCCGAGTGGATACCGGTAGAGGCCAGGCGCTTGCGTGGCTAGATCCAGAACCTTCCGCTGCAATCAGAATCATCTACAGGGTAATAGGATTACCCAAATCAGGTAAATTAAATTTGATTTAATTTATCTTATTTTATTTTATTTATTAAAATAGTAAGAATCAGATCTGAAACATATCAAGATCTGATTGGGATCAAGAGAAAAAATTTTGAAATATATCTCTTGATCTGATCAGATCTGGACGAACCTGGACCGAAAAATCAGGATTTCCCTTTACTACACCCTTAGATCACAGCCCATCCTTTAAAGTTATAGGCTAGTCTAAACTGATTTAGATATATAAAAAAAAAATTATCTTAAATATAGTTTATCCCAAGAGCACGAATCATACCCGTACATCACGGCTCATCCCAAGGATAATAAACTATCCTAGATTAATTGCAAGAAAATAATGATACAAAGATATTATAACTAAAAACAGTCTTTATTATAAATTAAAAAAATACAAAAGATGAAAAATAGAAAATATCAGCAAAATAAGATCACGATGATCTTCTGAGAAAGAGAGGGTTAGCTAGAGATCGAGAAGCTTCTCGCTGAATTCTTCATCTTGGAGCCTAGAAGAAGAATCCAGGCAGTAGCAGGTGACAAAAGTTCAGAATAGGAGAGAAGTTTTGATGGAGATGGTGGCTTTAGTGCTGGTTTGAAGAAGAAAGAAAGAGAAAAGATTGAAGAAGAAGAGCTTGAGAGAGAGAATTAGGGAGAGAAATAACTTGCTGGTGGTTTTGGAGAGGAGAGAGGCTCGGAGAAGCTTAGGAGGGGCTAATCTCCCAAGAGGATGCTTTGGAGGGCTTATAGAGGCTGCTCTCCTTTACTTTAGCTTAAGGATTTGTTTATAGAGAAAAAACAAGGTTGAAATTGAAGAAAAACCAAAGAAATCGAGTCTAGATCGGATTATGCTCCTTGGAGTAATTTTTTGCCATCAGATTGGATCTCAATGGTCCAGATTTGACCAAAATCGGACTCCCGTAGCTTAAATAGGGTCCTAATGAATTTTCAGCCATTGGATCATCTGATCAGGTGATTTAGGACTGTTGGATGGGCTTCTGATCGTCCTTAATCAAGTCAGAGATGCTTCTGGACCGTTGGATCTTCACCAGCTGGTTTTCTGGCCATCGGATCGCGCCAGATCGCTGAGCAATATTCGAATCAAAGAAGGATTTGTCATGGGCCTTCGAATCTCCATCGGATCGAATGCAGGCCATTGGATCATGTAACTACTATAGCTATGGAGCGCACGAACCAGGCACATCGAATGCCTCAGCCAATCGTCGCTTGCTACTTTGATGCAAAATTACCTCTTTACCCCATGAACCATGATGGATTTTTCATGAACCCCTAAAGGGTTCTGGTCTGCCATGTGGCGTGCTTTGGTTAGCTGTGTCTGCTAAGATGGCCGGTCTATGCAAGATCTGTGGACCGGCAGGTTGGTCTACCATACACCATCCTCTTTTTTTTCTTTTTCTTTTATTTAAAAATTTTGGGCTTCATAATTTTTTCATTTTAGCTCTGATTTGAGTGAAATTTATTCCGTTGCAATCCATAAATCAAGCTCTTTTTATCCTTTATCTTCTTTTCTATAAAAGATAAAGTAAAAATATCAATTCTTAAGAAATAAAGATAAATTAATTAATAAATTAATACTTTTATGCATATACTTTATGTGTTTATCAAAAGCTCTATCTACCTACAATGATATTCTTGGCTGATCTAGTTTGAACGTACTCCGAGCTATGATATTAACTTATTACTTAAAGGTGAAGTTTCCGATGAGCTATGAAATTGGAGAAATCAGAGGAAACCAGACCTTGGTAAGGCATTGTTACTCCATGGCCCTACAGAATGACACCCAGCCCAACCTTTGCCCTGTTGATGGACCGAATGTCCACGACGATCTAATGGAAGAGCAGGGAGAGCCTATGGAAGACCTCATTTCCATCCCATTAAACTTCGAGAATGTAGAGCATATTGTGTAGATTAGCTCCAACTTGGGGGATGAGGTTCAAGAGCAACTCATTACCTTTCTTCATAAAAATGCGGACGTCTTCGCTTGGATCCCAACAAAAATGTCGGAGATTAATGTCGAGGTCATGAAACATCGGCTGGCTACTGATCCCAAGTGTCGGCCAGTAAAAGAGAATATATGTAGGCACACTTCGAAGAGGCAGAAAGCAATTGCAGAAGAAGTCGACAAGCTCCTCAAGGCTGGATTCATCCGAAAAGTTAACTACTCGAGCTGGGTCTCAATTGTGGTGCTTGTCAAAAAGGTAAATGGTAAGTGAAGGATGTGTATAGACTTCAAAAAGTTGAATAAAACCTATCCAACAGATAGCTACCCCTGCCTAAGATTGATCAACTAGTGGATGCAACCTCAGGCCACGAGCTCCTCACCTTCATGGATGTCTTTTTCAGCTACATCCAAATCTGGATGGTGCTAGAGGATGAGGAGAGAATCATTTTTGTTATTGACTGTGGTCTTTACTATTATAGGATTATACCTTTCGGACTCAAGAATGCAGGGGCAATGTACCAGCGCTTGGTCAATAAAATCTTCAAGGGGCAGATTGATCGAAACATGGAGGTGTATGTACATGACATGCTCGTCAAGAGCCGAGCTTCAACAAATCACATCACCGACTTCGAAGAGACCTTTAGTGCACTTAAGAAGTACATGATGAAGCTAAACCCGATCAAGTGTGCCTTCGATGTGATCTCAAAAAAGCTTTTGGAATTTATGGTATCGAGGCACGAGATTGAGGCGAATCCAAAGAAAATCTGGACTATTCAGGAGATGACCATACCAAAAATGATTAAAGAAGTTCAACATCTAACTAGAAAAGTGGCATCCCTAAACTACTTCATCTCGAGATCGGTCGAGCGATGCATGCCCTTCTTTCATGTTCTCAAGCAGCCAAAGAGCTTCTACTGGACGGCAAAATGCTAACAGACATTTGAGGAGCTTAAAAACTACCTCAGCTCACCCCCACTGCTGGCATAGCCTGAGTCTAGAGAAGAATTATTCTTGCATTTGGTAGTCTCCCCAGCAGCCCTAGCAGCAGTCCTGGTCAAGGAGGAAATAAAAGTGCAGCGGTCGGTCTACTACATAAGTTGGGTTCTGAGGGATGCAGAGATCAGATACTCTAAATTAGAAAAATTGACTTACTCTCTTCTAATTGCTATCGGGAGACTCTAACCTTACTTTCAGGGGCACACCATAATTGTCCTCATGGATCAATGAATTAAAGCAGTCCTTCATCGAATGGATGCCTCTGGAAGGATCACAAAATGGACAATCGAGTTTACATAATTCGACATCAACTATCGACCTCGATCGTCGATCAAAGCCTAGATATTAGTAGATTTTATAATAGAATGCACCATTCCAAATCAAGCCGAGCTTGAGCAGAATGAAATCGACATTCTGTGGTTGCAATCGAGCCCTCTCGAAGAGAGAGCCGACCTTTCTGAAAGTTTTTGGGCCTTGTATGTGGATGGTTCATCCAATGCTGCTGGAGCAAGTGCGGGGTTGGTATTGGTTAACCTTAAGGGAGTCATCACCGAATATGCGTTACACTTCAAATTCCCCATAAGTAAATGAGGTCAAATATGAAGCTTTGGTCGCTGGGTTAAAAATAGCAAAAGAGTTAGAAGCAGACTGGATCCAAGCCTACAGTGTTTTCTAACTGATGGTCGGATAGGTTAGCGACAGTTACGAAGCTCCAGAGGAAAGCATGATGAAATATCTTGAGAAAGTAAAGAACTTGACTCCGACCTTTGATAGTTTTAGCATTCAATAGATTTCAAGGGCAGAAAATGCATGAGCCGATCTTCTCTCTAAATTGACCACTTTAGCCATAGCCAAACTGCTCAAAAAAGTATTTCTTAAAATTCTAAAGTGCTCAAGCACAGAGGAGTCATAGCCTGTTATGCAAGTCGAGCATGAGCTGAGCTAGATCGATCCGCTAGTTGCCTACCTCAAGGATGGAGCTCTTCCTTATGATCCAAAAGAAGCTCGAAAACTCAGAAATCAAGCTTTCTAGTATGTTCTGTATGAAGGCAAGCTGTATAAAAGGTCATATTCTCTACCGCTCTTGAGATGACTTCGACCTTTGGAGGCTGACTTCGCATTATGTGAAGTGCATGAGGGAATTTGCGGAAGTCATGTAAGAGCCAGATTCCTGTCCCAAAGATAACTTTGGTAGGGGTACTATTGGCCGATCTTGTACCACGATTCTATAGAGTATGTCAAGAAATATGACCGCTATCAGAGAAATGCAAATATACAAAGACAGTCGACCTCCGAGCTTACTCCACTAAGTGCACCTTTGCCATTCACACAGTGGAGGATGGACATACTCGGACCCTTTTCAATGGCATCCAGACAATAGAAGTTCCTCTTGGTTGTGATCGACTACTTCACCAAATGGATCGAGGCCAAACCGTTAACAAAAATTACTGAAGTCAAGATACCGGACTTCATCTAGAAGTCAATCATCTGTCTATTCAGTCTGCTCTGAACTCTCATAATCGATAATGGACAGCAGTTTACTGAAATGAGGTTCGCTGAGTTCTACGAAGATCTAAACATCTTCCATCACTTCACATCAATAGTCCATCCATAGGCAAATGGTGAAGCAGGGGTGACAAATAGAATCCTACTGCAAGGTATCAAAGCAAGACTTCAAAAGACGAGGGGGACCTAGGTAGATGAGCTCTATCATGTGTTCTAGGCATACCGAACTATCCAAAGGTTACCAATCAGGGAAACCCCATTTACCTTAGCTTTCAGAGTAGAAGTGGTCATCCCAATAGAACTTAAGCTTTCATTAGCATGAGTTGTGGCATTCAATGAGCAGCAAAACTCACCGGACCTCAAGGCTAACCTCGACTTATTGGAGGAAAAATGGAAAAAAGTTCAAGTTTGGATGGCAGCCTACAGGCAAAAGGTAGCTCGCTACTATAACTCAATAGTCAAAGGCAAAATATTTAATGTGGGAATTTAGTGCTTTAGCAAGTAGCTATTTTACAACCTCAGAATCAAGAAAAGCTCACTTCAAATTAGGAAGGTCTATATGAAGTAGAGGAGGTCGTCGAGACCGAAACTTATCGCTTGAAGAAGCTCGGAGGAATAACTCTTCTGCAATCTTAAAATTTTAAAAACCTAAGAATATACTACCAGTAACTTTCCTTCAATAAAACTTTTCTATTTTTATTACTTTCTGGCACAAAAATTGCATGATGATAAATAACTCTCTGAAGCAACCTAAAGTGGCCTATTAGGAATAGGAGGAGAACCTCATCCTAACATGAGCAAAGTCGATGGCCTCGGTAGATTAAGACGAGATGAGAAAAGAGGCCCTGCCAATGACCCTAATGTATCCCTACTATTTGTTAGGGATAGGAGGAGAACCTCGTCCTAACTTGAGCAAAGTTGAAGGCGTCGTTAGATTAAGATAGGATGAGAAAAGAGGCCCTGCAAATGGCCCTAATGTGCCCATACAGCCCATTAGGAATAGGAGGAGAACCTCATCCTAATGTGAGCAAAGTCAAAAGCCTCATTAAATCAAGATGAGATAAGGGAAGAGACCCTGCCAATGGCCTTAATGTGCCCCTACAGTCCGTTAGAAATAGAAGGAGAACCTCGTCCTAAGTGAGCAAAGTCGAAGGCCTCGTTAAACGAAGACAAGAAGGAAGGAGAGGCCCTACCAACGGTCCTAATATGACCCCACAAACCACGTCAGAAATAAAAGAAAAATCTCATCCTAGCGTGAGCAAAAGCTAGGACCTCGTTGACCAAAGATGAGGAGAAAAGAGAAGCTCGACAACCCTTACATGTGTTCTTTCAATGACTACATGGCTACGCCAAACATAAAAAGAAGGATCCTATCTCGGTTTGCAGAAGAGACCTTAGCTCGACATCCATAGCAAGCATCGCATCAAAAGACAACACAGAGACATACAAAATGAAGAAGTTAAAGCCACGAACAAACATCAAGTCCATGCGAAACAAAAATAACAAAAAGGTACCATTTCATTACAAGCATAAGGTCTTTATAAGCAAAGCATGGGTTGGCAAGACCAATTACACTAAAATTTATATATAAAATAAAAAAAAAATATAGGAGAAAGAAAAGTAAAGGGCTATCAAAATTTTAAGAAGAAGAGCCAGACTCCTCAGACTTCGAACTGGTGGCCATTACCAAAGATTCCTTAAGACGATCGACCTCCACCTCGAGCTCCCTCTGCCTCATCATATTATCATGGAACATCCTATCGGCTTGGTGGTAGTTCTCTTCTGACTCTCGCAATCTCCTTCTTAGGACCTCGAACTTGGCCTCCGCATCCTTGGTAGCTTGACTCTCATAAGTCAGCTCGAGCTTCAACTATTGCACCTTCGCCATTTTCGCATCAATCAACTCTTAGAGCTCGCCAATGGTCCTCCTCAAGGCGGCAACCTCCTCAGCCTCCCTACTTGTACCAACCCTAAAGCCGTCATCAAGTTACCGCTAAAGTCGGGCTACTTTGTTGTTGGAGGCATGAAGCTTTTGTTCTAACATGGACATCTTGCCACTCCAGTCCAGTCGGTAAGTCTCATATGTGAGCTCGACATTGTGCAACTACTTCTGAAGTATGGAGAACCTCGTCGATCAGTCCCACTTAAATCGCACCTTAATAGAGGACCACGACGAGCTCCCCTTTAGAAGTTGAATTTTCTCCATCGCCGTCTTGAGTTGAATCTTGAGAGAGCCGATCTTTGCCATCAATGCTTAGGATTTATCGCTTGCATTCTTCTAAAGTTCAGCCAGCTCTCTCTCGAAGCTCTCCTTCCAAATGTTGAAACTGGCGGAGTCCTTCCTGTGCAAGTTTTGGAGGTGAGTGACCTCTTTGGTTGCCTCCAAAGCATTCTTCCATGAAGCTTGAAGGTTGTCCTCTATCTTCTTTAACTTCCTCCTCAGTAGATGGACTTTCTTCTTCAGGCCTTTTATTAAGGGTTTTAGGGGAACCCCCTGAGGCAACGGGTCAGCATTGATGGAAGATTGCATTCAAGGTATGAAAAATGTTCAAAGATATAGATAAAAAGAAATTTAGAAATGCATTTTCATTTAATTAAGAATTTTAAGTACAAAGAAAAAAAGAAAAAGAGAAAAAGCAAAATGTACAACTATTCAAGGATTTTAACCTTAGGAGGGGCGACGAAAGATGGAGCTAGAGCGCTCTCGATTGCCTCAAGTGCCCGAACAGGCTCGGAGGCTTCCATGGTAGATTCGAACGGACCGGATGCGAGCTCGATGAAGGAAGGATCGGCTACAGCATTAGATGGTCCCGCTTCTACGTCGTCCTCCTCCTCCTCTAGAAATCTAAGGTTGAGTTTCGGAAACCTTCGAGCCACCCTACCTTCATAGAGCTTGAAACCCTTGATGAACACCTCCTGGCTGAATTTGACATTCAGGTTCCTCATCTCGAAAGAAGCCTTGAGCTCTTCCATGGCTTGGGTCATCACCTCCAATATTGATTTTACCATTCGAGCCTCCAGTTTGGTGACCTTATTATCTGCTTCCTTCTTCCTCTCCTCCTCCAGGGCCAGTGCAGTCTTGAGTTTGATGGAGATGAACTCCTCTTTTCAAAGCACACCCTGGAGACTACTGATGTCCACCGCCTTCTCCTTTGCAAGGTGCTTGACCTCGACGACCCTCTCTTGAAGATGGCAGATCTTGGCTCGAAGGTCCTCCTAGATCTTTTGTGCTTTCACCTCTTGACGGTGCACCCTCTTGATGTAGCCGAGCATCTAATGATCCGACTACAACAAATGATTGATGTTAAAAAAAAAATAGAAAATGAGAAGGAGAAGAAAAGAGAGGAGCAGAAGGGTCGAGCGACAGAGTAATTACCTTGAGGATGGTTCCAAGAGAACTCCAAGCGAGCTGCAGCAGGTCAAGGTCGGCCATATGGTCCACCATCTCCAGCATGGCGAACCTATCGATTAGATCCCAGATGATCTTTGGGTTGACGAAGGGATCCTTCCCTCATTCATCGCTGTCGCCATCCGACCTGCTAAGGCGAGCCTTACAGGATGTTTTGGCGATAGCTTTCTTCTTTTTCCTTCCTTCTCCTATCTCTCCCTCGGCAGGAAGCTTCGAAGCTCGATCCCCATTGGAAGGACCTGAGGGCATGGGAGGCATGAAGCCCACACCAGTGGTGCCAACCTCGATAGTTAAGGCAACTTCGGCACTAGGGATGACCTCGGGCGCAACGATAGTGGAGGTAGGGACCGTGGAGTTGGAAGAGCCGACCTTCATCCTCTTCGAGCTATCTCTTGATACCTTTTCTTTCCTCTTCTTGGTGTAAAGCCCTTTGGTAAGCATTTTGGTGGCTTTGATATCCATTTCTACAATAAGAAAAGAAGTACGATCAGTGGTAATACACATATGCAAAATCGTATGGATTCAAAAAGCAAAAGGTGTACCAGCGGAGTCAAGGAGACTTAGACCTAGGTTGAACAAGGTCTGTTCTCTCAGAAGGATGGGAAGAAGAGGAGTTTGGGATGCTTTGAGTTTATTGGAGAAATCAAGGTCGGCTCCATCTAAGCTAAGAGCTTGACGAACTGACTCCCTAATATAACCCCAAGGAGAAAGATCTAAGAGCAGGGTCGGACAATGCACAAAAAAGTACTTTTCCTTCTTGTTATGAATGGAAAAAGGGGCACCTTTCAATAACCCCTTCTTGCCAAACTAGAAAAAAAAGTACCACCAGTCCTTCACGAAAGGATGGTGCTTGAAGGTGTAGAAATTCCTAAAGGACGAAATGGTTGGCTAGACCTCGGCCAGTTGATAGAGGGAAGGAAAATCAATGATGAATCGAAAGAAGTTCGGTACGATAGATGCAAAAGAGATGTTTAAAAATTGAAAGAGGATGACTACAAAAGAGGGCAGTGGGAGCCTAAGCCTGGCATGCAAAGTTTCTAAGTACAAACAAAGCCGACCAATTGGAGGAGAGCTGACTTGGTCATCAGAGCTAGGGAGTTCAAGGTCATATTTTGGTGGGATTCTATATTGGATTCGGATCAAAGAAAGATCATCCAGAGTAAGAACAGACGGGATGGTATCTAGAGCAAAGAATGAGTGAGACATGCTCCTAGGTTCTACCTCGATCGGGGGTGCAGGATTAAGGAAGGTCGGTCTAGGTGAGCCCCAAGAACTAATGGAGTGGGAGGTTTTGGAAGACATTCAGATTGAAATTAAATCCTAAGAAAACCTCCAAAAAATAAGATAAAACATAAGGCAAATGTTGCTATCAAGAAATCAGGGGAGAAAGAAGCTAGGAAGAAAAAGCATGAATAATCTAAGAGAAGGGTTAGGAAACTAACTTAAGCTATCTAGGGAGAATGAAAGGATGATGGATGCGATGAGAATCAGTCGAAAGGATGTTCGGAGCTCAGGAAGGTGAGGGAGGAGGCCAAAACCCTAGGGAAGAAGACGAATAAGGACCGAAGGAAGGAGAAAACTCAGGTAAGAATGGCTTTTGGATGAGAGGAGAAGATCTTAAATAGTAACAGGTAACCCAAGATGGTTATGATTGCAGATTGACTTTGACAGATCAGCGTGCATCGCATGTCCCACTTGTCATGATAGAAGAGTGGCGATGGATAGAGTCTTTATGTCGCCATACCTGGGATAGAGTTTTGATGGAAGATTTGAAGGGCCATCTTTTCAAACTTATTTCAGACACCAAAATGTCTCATCCTAACAAGCGTGGGAACCTAGGATCGAACTTCGGGAGTCGCATTTTTTTTTCCTTCCTTCGAATTTCAAACTCGAGAGTAGGAGAACTATTATTGAGGATAAATCCCGCTCCTATCGGAGTTTAGTCTGATGCTTAGCCTGATGTAACCGGTAATCATAGAAGAGCTTTGATCATGAATTCTTCCTCTTGGGACCTCTCCAGCAGCCGAGCTCCTTCCAGACCTCTCCAGCAGTCGAGCCCCTTCTGGACCTCTCCAGTAGTCAAACTTCTTTCGGACTTCACCTTCAGTCGGATCCCTCCATCGGATAATTTTTTCTTCAAGTCTCTCCTCTCATGGATCTACATGCATATTCCTCCAGCAGACCTACTTTTAGATCCCCCTAGTAGATCCACATTTGGATATCTCTGACAGACTTCATTCAATGATGCCTCCAGTCATAGGACTCCCAAACCCCTCCCAATCAAACTTTCGATAGTCGCCCAAAAAGGTCTCCCCTCGAATTTGGCTCCATACACAGCACGAATAAACTCACATATAGACTACCTCAAAGGAGTCCAAACTTCTCTAAAATTGATATAACTCAAAGTTTTTCACCAACCAACATCTACCCCATCCGAACTTCAACTATTAAACCTCAACAGATTGGCAAGTCATGACAACAGATACCACTCTCGACTGGCAAGTCACGACAACGGACACCACTCTCGACTAGCAAGTCATGATAACAGACACCATCCTCCATAACAAACTTCATGTGGCCTGAGCGGCCCACTACCAGACAGTTATAGCTATCGCTATTAGTTTGTTACAGGCTTCATCTATAAAAGGGATCCTCCAAATATATTTTCTCTAAGCTCTCTTCTTCTTCCCAAGACTCTGCAACTTTCTTGACTGAGCACTCCATTTCTGTTGGCCAAAAGAGCTAACTTGATCATCGGAGGGTCTTTTCGAAGCCAAAACTCCTAGCTCTAAATGAGACTTATTTTGCAGATCACCGATAGTGACCTTATCTTCTCCGACTCTAGTACTTCTCCGGCGACAACCAGATTTCGCACCAACAATTGCTATATTTGAATCAAGATAAAAGATCCTATTTATATCTATTTAAGATTTTGTGACATGTGAAATTGCAATTAAAAATTTTTGGATTTATGAACTAATTTGAAGTTCTTTTTGTTAGATCTACAATTGGCTCTGATACTAATTGTTATGCCTCATGGCTGCTCGAAACTATAGTTGAGGATCGATCTCTCACGTAGACCTAGGTGTTAAACCAAAACATTAAGAAGAACAAAGAAGGGGATGGCAACCTTATGTTTGGCATTGAAACCAAAGAGAGGGAGGAGGGGTAGGAAGAAAAGCTTTGAATGGATTGTACTCTCTCTATAAATTACAATACCTGATATATATATGTCGTAGGGTTTTTGCTACACCACATGAATCCTAATAAATCCAAATCCTATTTGAAAAACTCTTCTTAACTAACTCATATATGAAAGCATTCACTGAGCCCATGTACACCCATATCTCAGATACTCTTAACCCACAGACTTAATCCCTAGTCCAAACCATGAGTTAGCCATCTTAAGAGCTCCCAAACTAGGTCTTAAGTTTCCTTGGATCAAACCTAATCCAAGACCAAATAGAAAATTCTATATAAATTTATCTACCATATTCGAGCCAACTCGACTGAACTTGGAGTTAGCTTGATTGCGTATGATGCCATAGATTCTCAAAATACTATTCTCTATTCTCTATTTGAGTCGGCTCGATCTCAGTCCAAACTGGCTTATCTTGCATTTGAGTCGACTCCACTTGTGTGCCAATCCCTTTTTTTGGCTGATTTCTTCATCAATCAATCCTAGCCTTCTAGAGCTAACACTCTGACTCCTCTCATGGCCTTTCAAGGCTTGGGAGCACCACACCAATATCTACGCTTTTGTCCTTATTGTTAAGGTCCTTGATAAAATCCAGTATGACTTGAAAATTTTGATTTTGAAAGGTTTGCATGATTACTATACAAAGTATATGATAGATGTCAAGAATCTGAATGGAAGAAAGTTTAGAATAGAGGATTGAGTCAGTTTTATTTACATGTTTTGATTTATGTCCTAACTTGGTAAAGCATTTGAAGATTTTTCTTATTGATTTTACTTATAGGATTTTGATTTAGAATTGTCTAAATGAATTGATAAGAGAATTAGGATTTAATTAATATTGGATTATGATAAATCTATATAATAGTTTTGAATGTGTTATTGGACTCAAGGGTTAATTAAGATGGTTGTATTCCAGGCAAAATTAGCGATGAGAATTGAAAGTTTATCTTTGACTTTATTTAGAATTTTAATTTTAGATTTTTTTTTATAGAATAATATTTTGTTCAAAATTATTTCATGAATCTAAGAAATTTGGATGGTTTAAATCAAAGTATGCAATAGAGGCATGGTGATCTAGATTATTTTGAGCTAGTTGGCAATATTGATTCTTTGAGTTAAAAATTTATAATAGATAGTTTAATTTGATTTTGTTTGTATAAGAAATTATTGATAATGAAAATGACATTGTTTTGAATTTAGGTGTTGCTATATGATTTTCTCTAGTAGGTCCTTCATCTATTGTGTTAAGAAAATTTTTCTAACATCCTGAGTCTTGGATTAGTAGACCATCAATCTTTTATCTTGGATTCGGAATATCTAGTGATATATTTCATTTCTCCTAGATTTGAAGTTCATATTCCTCTAGATACAAGAAAGAATGTGAGATTGTTTATTGATCTTAGATTTTCATACTCGAATATTTATCTACTAAGAGTATATTAAATTTTGTTTATGATATTGTGATTGACCGAGTAAGTCTAAGAGAAGTTGATATTTTTAATGAGAAATTTGATATCAAGAATTAAGATACTAATTTTGATTATAAGAAGTAAAGGTTTTTATTTTGATCAACTCTTGTAGTGTTGATCTTTCTCCTGTGAGATAACTTAATGATGAAATTGCATCAAGGATTAAAATAACAAAAAGTTTGAGAATGAGATTTGGACCATGAATTCTAGGAAAGAAAAATTTTGAGAATAAATTTTTTTTTTATGATGGAGAATGTAATACCCTAGTTCCAATTCATGCCCTAAAAGGGTTAGCAAAGATCCTAAGGCATGGAAAAAAGGGTGGGGGGATCCCCAAGGCTAGCACGTGTTTGCACATGCTGGGAAGCTACAGTTACAGATGGGAAGCAAGAAAATACATAGAGAACTCCCAAAGGAGCTCTTCTCTGATTAAAAATCTTAAGTCCACTTGGATATCAGGTTGAAAACAGACTCAATCCTTCCCTTAAAGCTCTATTTAAAGGCCTTAACTCCTTCGATTTGTCCTCACCAAAGATTGGTCGCCATTCGCCATCCTTTGCTCTATTTTCTTCTTGATATACTAGCAGCTTAGTCTTGATTTAGCCATAAAAAATTAGAGCAATTCTTATCAAAGATTAGGTAAACCCTCTATTCATCTTCCCTTAGTCTCCTATGGTTCCTAAGCATGAGTTTTAGCCAAATTCTATGAGAAATTCTTGAAGAAAAATCTGATTTCAAATTCTCCTATTTCTTCCATATTATATTTTCGATTTTCCAATAGCATTTGCCAACTATTGGTCATCAGACCAAGGCTGGTAGTATCGCTATGATCTTCTCTTCTAGCAATGGGTGCCGTCAGCTAAGAGGAGAGCGTCCCTTGCATCGGGAACAAGGGGAAGAAGGATTCTCCTGTTCCATTAAAGAAAACCATGGGAAGAAAATATGAAGAAAAAGAGAGAAAAAGAAAAGGAAAAGAAAGAAAAAACAAGAAAAGAGAAAAAAGAGAGAGACTTTCTCTCTCTCTTTCCTCTCTTCACATGCTTCTATTATTTTCTCTCTAAAAAGTTTTACTTTCTCTCTCTAGATTATTTTTCTTTATGGATTTCTCTCTAATCAATTGATCCAGTAAAAGATTTTTTTCAATGATTCTGATCTATCCTTAGAAAAGAGATCATGATCTATGGTCACCGGATAGTGTGCTGACATCTATCTTGGTTAGATACAGATACCATTAGACTTGATCACCCATGATTTTGTTAAACCATCTATACACTAATTAAACCATGATTTGATTAAAACACCTAGATTAAACTGATTGGGTTATTGGGCAATATTGCCTGATTAGCCTTGTTCCATCTTATTACTTTCCCTCCTCTGATATTCTCTCTTTATATGATCTATGAAATCAGTGACCCCAATATGTTGCTTTGAATCTAAGTTAATTCCAATAGGAGGTTTTGAACTGCTTTATCGGATAACATACCCATACCATGTGAGGCTTTGTTGAGATCTCTATCGAATCATTATATTTTTAGTGACCTTGATTTGATGAAGCTACTTGATCAAATTAATCTTTGACTGGTAATCGGTGTCTCGACCTCCACTTTGACTCTTATCAGATACTAATGATTTGATTATTGTTGATCTCTGTTGAATCATTTATTTTTTGTTCTAATCTAGATCAAATAAAATTTTCTTGATTGGACTAACTAGGATATTAGATGCTACTACTTTTGTCAGTCTTGTAAGGATATTGGAACTTAGGATTTTTTTATTAGTTATGATTTAAAACTAATAAAAAAATATATTTTGCATAATATGTTCTAAAGATTGCTCCTAGGATTGATTGAATTTGTCCGTTCAGTGTTCTATAGAGGTAAGTAATGAACAATCTTTCTGAAATATTTTATAATTTATTTTGAAAGCTATTAGGGGTAAAATAGTTCCCATCGATGTCTGGTGAGGTCTGATCTTGTTGATCCTTTGAAAACACCATCTGGGTCAACATGCAATCCAATTTGAGGTTCAATCAAGTCAGTCTCTTGGTCCAATTATGTGCCAAAAGATTAGCCCCTAAATTTGACTAGTTTCAAACTTTAATTGAGGATAGCTCATCCTAGAAATGACTATAACTTTTAGTTGATATCCGAACTTATATGATAGCGAAACATCTTTATCCCATCCTCCAGCTCAGGCCTGATAACAGTGTCATCATATCGGCAGATTTCACTAAAACCTGATCTTGAACTTTTGCTAGATAAAGTTTAGCAAGGAGATTCAATATTTATCCAGCTCTAGCTTTTAATTCAGGATAGGCGACAACCACTCCACAATCTCAAGTGTGTCGGTAATGTCCAACTCCGACTACTGGCCAACCCTAGCTACTAGCCGAACTTGGTCAAAATGATTGAGCTGACCCTCTAGTTTCTTCCATTCTGACCTCAACTTCTATGATATAGCTTCAGACTAAAATACCAACCTCCATCATGAAAGAAAAACCTAATTTTCTTGGTCAGGTTCATTCAAATCCGATTGGACCAAGAGAGATATTTCAAAAATTATTTCTTTTAAATCCAGATTAGATTTAAGACATTTTAGATCTAATTTTATATATCTAATAAAATAAATTTAAATAGATTTAATTTATACCATGTTGTTGGATAATCAGATTATCCTGTGATGATCCTGCTGATTGCCTGAGGTTCTGGATCTAGCCATACAAGTGCCTGGCCTCTATCGATATCCACTCAGGCTATATTCAAAGATCTTTTTCTTCTTTATCACTTCTCCAAATATCAAATCTAAATCAAATTTGGAGGACCTTCAAAACTTCTTTTGAAGATTGGGTATCGTCTCTTGCAGCAGAGTTGCCTTCTTCCTTTCTCGTCACCTTTCTCTTGCCTGGATCGCACCAAACTGGAGCCCAAATCTCCTTGGGCAGGGAGTGGAGAGAGGGGACCTAAAGATGGCATGGAGGAGGGAGAGGGGCAGCCTTATGGTGTGGGCTAAGGGAGATCTTCTTTAAAGTTAGGCGCAGACAGGGTTTTTATAGACCCTGCTGCGCCATGTAGTGCCACATCATCCCAACCAATCATGTTGCTTCATGCAATCAGATCTAAATCTGATTGATGGGATGACATCACCTGATCTAATCAGATGAGAGCCCCTCTCCAACACCCTTAGGTGGTGCCAAGATTGGTCAAAGATGAGTCGCTTTGTGCCACCTAAGTTGATTCTAAGAAGCAACCTGGAGTCCCATCTATATGGGAGTCCAGGCATCCCTATCCTTAGGCGCACACCTCCCTGGGCATGCACCTCCTTCTTTCCATTTTCTAGCAAGGGGGCAAGCCCCATCTACTCTCCTATGGGTGCATGACACATGGGCAGATGTCTAAGTATCAAAGGTCAATGTTTGACCAAAGTCAAAAGATAAGAATTAGCAGATGACGGAAAATGGCAGGTGTTATCTCCAATTTATCTCATAAATTAAGACAATCCTTTTTTAACCTAGACAAGCTCCAGTCAGATCAAGTAAAAGTATCTGAGTGAGCACAAACATATTTGGCTCAGTCGAGATGACTTTTAATGATTGTAGAAGGAGAACATTAGGCTCAATCGTGTGCTAGCACGATTTCTTTGAACCTAATTGAATCTAATTCAAATCAATTGGACTAGGTTAGTCCAATTGATGATATCCAGATCCAAACTCTTGTTTGTGTGACCTAGTTAGGTTCAATTCTGTATGGTAATAGGATATGTCACGATCTCTATCATCGATATTATCAAAACACCTTTCGATAGATCAAAACTTTTCTGATTCAGACAACTAGAATGATCGATCATCTAAATCATTCTAATTACTACCAAAATTCATCAGTGACACCTAGCAGTATATAGTGGCAACCCACCAAAACTGAAAATGAACCTCTTGGTGCAGCTACCTGTGTGATTAAGTTCTTCTATCTTGAGCTCCAATCAGATTAGGGTTTGGTGAACTCATCAAACCCTAATTTCTATCTTATGATTTAATCATTTGATTCAAGTCCGATGTAAAAACCTTAATAAAAACTTTTTCTATTATTTCATTCTGCCATGGCCATGGACTTATGGACTTGATTCTCATGATCATCATAGGGCTGCTCCTCATCTATCAAGGTAGATAGATTCCCTCTTGGTGCAATCTAATTCTTACAATGAACATGCTATAGCCAATATACACCTCAGGGTTTCGAATGGCCAGGAGACTGAGTCATGGTGTAGTCAAACTATAATACCCTCAAGGTGAACTATCAATGCATCTCAAGTCAAAGAACCAGACACACCACTACTGCTTTAAGCCTGTCATCGATGAGAAGGTAGACTTCCTTATGACTACTCGAGGTGGTCACGCTCAGTGCCCTCATTCTCTAACAAGTATTTGTACTCTCGCTCCGATGTCTCTACACCATAGACTCAAGACTCATCTACTATAAAGAAGTGATTATACACCAACCTTTCGGATCAATCACCATCCTCATGATGATCCTATGGTCAGGAGCATTTCATGAGTTAATAATGAAAATTCATGTCTTAAAATTTTAACTCTTAAAAATATGAATTATCATTACCATTAACTCAAGGGATGTATCACAGACACTAAATACACATTTGTGATAGAAAATAATCTATTTTATTATTTATAGTTAAAATTAGAATTTTGCCCTTAGAAGTGTATAACAAGTGTCAGCCAATTCTAGCTTCTAGGGTATATATATCTAACAAACTTTCACTTGACCTAAAGCCAATTGGCTATAAATCTAAGTCCCATCTTCTCAAGGTGGGCTTCGATCTTCTATTGGCCTAACTGCTTTATAAGTGGATCCATCGTATTATCCGCGGAGTTGACACTCTGGTCCTCGATGTAATCCTTCTCGAGGTAATCGTGGATGAGGTGGTATCACCGCTTGATGTGCTTCGATTTCTGATGAAACATCAGCTCCTTAGCAAGGGCTATGACGCCATTATTATCATAGTATAAAGGAATGGCATATGATGGCATCACTTCAATCTCTATGGCAAACTTTTTGGATCAGAATGCCTCCTTCGCAGCTTCTGATGCAGTAATATATTCTGCTTCCATGGTGGAATCTGCTATCACAGTCTGCTTGAAACTCTTTCAACTCACAGTACCACCATTACATATAAACTGACTCTCAGATGTCGACTTTCGATCATCTACATCGGATATAAAATCCAAGTCTGTATACCCTTGGACTTGGAGTTCTCCATTACCAAAAACCAACAACATACCCTTAGTTCTTCTCAAGTACTTAAGGATACATTTCACAGAAGTCCAGTGTTCTTCATCTGAATTTGACTGATATCTGCTCATGACACTCATAGCATGGGCTATATCAGGTCGTGTACATAACATGGCATACATGAGGCTCCCTATTGCTGAAGCATAAGGGATCTTGCTCATGCATTTTATTTCCTTAGGTGTGCTAGCGCACATCTTCTTGGAAAGATGAATGCCATGTCTGAAGGATACCAAACCCCTCTTAGAGTTTTTCATGCTAAACCTCTTTAGCACTTCCTCTATGTACATCTTCTATGAAAGTCCTAGCATCCTATTCGGTCTATCTCTATAGACCTTAATTCCTAGAATAAAGGATGCTTCTCCTAGGTCTTTCATGGAGAATTCTTTAGATAACCATATTTTAACTATGGTCAACATGGAAATATCATTTTCAATAAGGAGGATATCATCCACGTACAATACGAGAAAGATAATAGTGCTCCCACTGACCTTTTTGAAGAACACATGGTTCCTCCTTCATTCTTTGATGAAACCAAACAATTTTGATCAACATCATTAAAATGAGTATTCCAGCTTTGAGATGCTTGCTTAAGTTCCATATATGGACCTTTGCAGCTTGCATAACCTTATGATCAGTATCACTGGATGTAAAATCTATTGGCTATTTCCATATAGATATCTTCCTCAAGATATCCATTTAAGGAATGCCGTTTTCACGTCCATTTGCCATATTTCATAATCAAAATAGGCTGCAATAGCAAGCAATGTGCGGATGGATTTTAGCATAGCTACTGACGAAAAGGTATCCTGATAGTCAATGCCTTCATGCTTGACTATAATCCTTTTGCCACTAATCTAGCTTTGAATGTCTCCACATTCCCATCTGCACCAATCTTTCTCTTGTAAGATCCATTTACACCCAATAGGTACTATACCTTCTGGTGGATCTACCAAGGTCCAGACTTGGTTTGAGTGCATCGAGTCAATTTCTGACTTCATTATCCTCTAAGCCATTTCTCAGAGTCGATATCTGATATCGCCTCGTTATAGGTTTTGGGATCATCACCATGAGCACCATTACCTACGAGGAACATTTTCTCTATTTCCTCTGAAATAATACCTAAGTATCTTTCAGGAGGGATAGGGAAACTCTTTCCGATCTACGAGGTGGAGGAGGTAGTGATTCTTATTGGCTCAACCTGATTTGGTTCCACTTGGTCCTTAGCTCGTTGCTGCTTGTGAGACTTTCTCATCAAGCTTGAATCTGCTTTCCAATGCCGCTATCTTGAATAAACTATTTTTCAAGAAATATGGCATGTCGACTCACAATCACATTGTGGTCTTCTGGAATGTAGAAATAGTATCCTAATGACTCTTTAGGATATCCTATGAATCGAGCTCTAAAGGACCTAAACTCTAACTTGTCCGCTTGTTGTCTTTTGACATGAGCCGGACAATCCCCAAATTCTGAGATGACTCAGACTTGGTTTCTTACCATGCCATATCTCATACGGTGTGGTAGGAATGGTTTTAGAAGGGAACCCTATTCAGTAAGTAGATTGCAAGTTAACAACTGTGTCTCCCAAAAAAAATCAGGAAAGGTCTGTGAAGCTCATCATGGATCGGAACCATATCCAATAGAGTCCGATTTCTCCATTCTGAAATTCCCGTTGAGTTGAGGTGTTCCTGGTGGAGTCCATTGAGAGACTATGCCATTTTTCTTGAAGATAGTCTAGAAATTTTCGGCTAAGGTATTCACCTCCTCGATCTGATCGAAGAACCTTAATGGGTTTTCCAGTTTGCTTTTTCTACTTCATGTCTGAATTTTTTGAACTTTTTAAAAGCTTCAGACTTATGTCTCATAAGATACACATATCCCATACCTAGATAAATCATCGGTAAAGATTAATGAAGTAGACAAAGCTTGCCTCTAGCCGGCACATCAAATAGGGCCGCACACATCAGTATGTACTAGAGGCAAGAAGATCCATAGGCCCTCTACCCCATGTCCTAACAAAAGGGAGCTTTAGTCATTTTGCCATGAAGACAAGATTCATAAATTGGATAAGAGTCAGAAGTCAACGAACTCAATAGCCTAATTTTCTTCAATTTGTTAATCCTATCTTCTGCTATATGACCTAGTCTTAGGTGCCATAGATACCTATCATTTGGACTATCCCTAGGTCATTTCATAGCATTCACATTTTGCTCGATATTGAAAATAGATACATCAATATATAACTGGTAAAGATCGTTAATAAGAAAACCACTTGTAATTTTATTTCTTTTATAAAGAATGTTCTTAAGAAAACTAATTGCATGGCCTTCTAGTACTAGGCATGAAATAGAATCAAATTCTTGCTTGCTGCAGGTACACAATAATAATATTTTAATACTATGTCTAAACCAAATGGTAGTTGAAGAGGGTATGTTTCCACAACCACAGTACTAACTCTTGCTTCATTTTCGATGCACAGGATCATGTCACCATCCCTCAGCCTCCTACTATCCTCAAGACCCTGCATGGAAGTGCACAAATGAGCGCTAGAGCTAAAGTCAAGCATCCAACTGGATGCAGAAGAAATCGTATGGTTAGACTCAATAACGAGCATACATCCAGAAGGACCTACCTCCTTCTTATTCTTCAGGGTGGTCAGGTAAGTAGGGCAGTTCTGCTTCAAATGGCCATCACTATTGCAATAAAAATACTTTTCTTTATCAGCGACCTTCTTCAGCTCTACCTTTTTCTTCTTCCTTCCTTCCATCCTTTTGCTTTTTCACAGACTTCTTTTTCTTTCCATAAGACTTTCTTTTGGAAGAAGTCCGTTCCATAGCAAGAACTGAGCCTTTAGAACCTTTCATAGAAAGCTCAGCGGTAACCAGCATATTCATCAACTCGGCCAAGGAATTTTGAAGTTTATGCATGTGGTAATTCATGATGAATTGCCCATATGCATCAGTCAAGGATTGCAGAATAATATCATTCTGCAGATCCAAGTCCAACTTCACACCGAGCTTCTCAAGCTCTTCCATGTCCTTGATCATTGTCAGACAGTGATCTTGGACTGACTGCCCATCACGCATCTTAGCCTTAAAAAGTCATTTTGTGACTTGATATTTGGCTGCGCGACTCTGTTCACCAAACATCTCCTGTAGGTGAGCCAACATTTGGCGAGCAGTCCCGATATCTTCATGTTGGCGCTGGAGCTCATCAGACATCGAGCCCAACATGTAGTATCTGGCCTTATTATCTTCGTCAATCCATTTTTCCAGAGACGCTCTCTGTTCAGTGGATGGACGAGCTGGTAAGGTGGGAGGGTCCTGGTCCAAAACATGTGTTAACTTCTCTGAAACCCAAAATAATTTTGTAGTTCCTGAGCCAATCTTTATAATTGGGTCCAGTCAGTCTATGTGTGTCCAGGATACGTGCCAGTGGGTTGGACGCAGACATTTTCCTGTAGAGAGTCAAAGATTCTAGTTAGATACTGTAATTTTGACTTGACCAATTTATTTAGAGGATTTTATTTTTAAACAAATTAGCTCCCACTATTTTCTCGGATCCCTACACTCCCTCTGTAGAGATGCGAAAATCTCCACGATTAATGATTTCTAGTGGGTGGTGCGGTCTCACCAACTGACTCATCACCTCACCTAACAGTTATTGGTGATGGGTTAGCCAATGAGTGAACAACTCTTGTTCAATGATTCTCTAATCATGGTGCACCCAAACTTGGTCTCTAATTCATGAATCTCACCGTATCCGGAATATTGATCCACTCCTTAGTTAAGTCAGACCCACCATTTGCATAGACTGGGTTCCTAATTGAGTCTCTCACCGTATCCAAAATATTGAGCCCAACTCTCATCCTCCAGCCCATAGCATCCAATGCCTAATAGACATGGTTGCATCTTCCCGGTGCAACTGAGCCACTGTATCCAGCCGAGAACAATCAACCCCGGGAAGGGCCCGCACATCTACAATGGTGGAAGACCTCAGACTTAATCTTTTCTTAGGGAGAATTGATTCAGGTCTCATTAAACTAGACTTGGCTTAGTCATAACAATTATGACTAACCTAGTGGCATGGGTTAGCTCGGATTATTGACCACCTCAGATCAGAACTGTGTCAACAGATATGGCCAGGTAAGTGAGATCCGGTGGAAGGAATATGCCATTAACTCGTACAAGAACGCATTCAGGTCGAGTAGCTTCCAATTAAAAACCAGTCGGTCGTATATGCCAAACTTACCTTAGACACCAAATTGTTGAGTCAGAACCAATTGGGTTAGCCTACAATCCAGACTCTAACCTCTGAGCCTAATTAGGTCTTGCTTGATCGTGACTCGATCGATCTTGACCCAGACTTAATCCTATTAGGCTGGTCAATTTAAGCATTGTTGATCCCATCTAACCAACTCTTGATTCGGTTTGATCAACCGCTTAGACCTAATTGAGCTACCCAAGCCCGAACCCAGTATTATGAATATGTCTTAGATCTGAAATTCTCAATTTTAGACCTAATTAATATTCCATAAACTTAATTCTTAATTAAGTAGGGTTCATAAACAAAATATGCACAATAAATCCTAGGGTTTCAGGATCTAGGGTTTTGCAGAAAGTAAGTTTTGGGTTTCTGATTAAGGACGAACACGCAGCACCCCTACACATCATAAGAACACCCCATCGAATGGGAAGAGAGGGCCTTTAAACCCTTCTTCGTTCTTATGACCGGACGGCCAAGAGGAACGCCTTAATCAGGAACATGTAAAATCTACAAAACAGTATAGATCTATATCATATATCTCATATACAAAAATTAGATCTAATCATGGCATATTTTGCATACATCTCATGTATCATAATCATGCATATTTTCAGATCTAAATTATCTCATAATAATCTAAAAAATTAGATTTAAATTGATCTAATCAAAATAAATTCTAATCTAGACAATTATGTAGAACTATTCTACAACTAGTCTAGACATGCATCAATCATATCTCATATGATATTTAAAAATTAAATAATTTTTATTTGCTATTTTTCAGATGTTATTATAACACTTATAATATCAAAAAATAGTAAATAAAAGATCTAAAATATGATTTAATCAGATTAAATCAAAGAAACATGCAAGACTATTCTATAGAACTATTCTATTCTAGAACTAGTCATGCATATCTTCTAATCTTAGATCCAAATCATTTAATTTTAATTTTTTCTGATTTTAGATCTGATCACATCTCATGTGACATCTAAAATCACTTTATTTTCTAATTAAAATAAATTTAAAATCAGATCTAAATAATTTAGAGAACCATGGCTCTGATACCAGTTGAAGGAAAATCCTGATTTCCCGGTCCAGGTTCGTTCAGATCTGATCAGAGATCAAGAGATATATTTCAAAAATTTTCTCTTTAAAATCTAATCAGATCTTGATATATTTCAGATCTGATTCTTATTATTTTAATAAATAAAATAAAATAAGATAAATTAAATCAAATTTAATTTACCTGATTTGGGTAATCCTATTACCCTGTAGATGATCCTGATTGCAGCGGAAGGTTCTGGATCTAGCCACGCAAGCGCCTGGCCTCTACCGGTATCCACTCAGGCTTGGATCTAGGAGATCCTCTTCTTCTCTATCACACCTCCAAAAATTAGATCTGGATCTGATCTGGAGGATCTTCAAAACTCTTTTGAAGATCTGGGTAGTCGTCCTTTTGCAGCAGCAGCAGCTGTCTTCTTGCTTTTGATCGCCTTTCTCTTGATCTGGAATCGCACCAACCTGGAGTCCAAAACTCCTTTTGGGACGTGGAGAGGAGAGAGGGGAAGAAGATGGCATGGAGGAGGGGAGAGGCAGCCTTGGGGCATGGGCTAAGGGGGATCTTCTTTAAAGCTAGGCATTGGGCGCAGGGTCTTATTTATAGACCCTGCTACGTGATGCCAATGCCACTCTTCCTCCCAACCAATCATGTCAACCCTTTGTGCAAATCAGATCTAAATCTGATTGGTTGGAATAGACATCACCTGGATTCCAATCCTTAGATGAGAGTCCCTCTCCAACACCCATAGGTGGCACCAAGACTGGTCAAAGTAGAGTCCCTTTGTGCCACCTAAGTTGGATTCCAAGAAGCAACCTAAAGTCCCATCTGTCCATCAAGGACTGCAAGCATCCTCTATCCTTAGGCACACGCCTCCCTAGGTGTGCAGCCCCTCCTTTCCAGGTTTTCTAGGCAAGAGGATAAGCCCCTATCTACTATCCTATGGATGCATGACACATGGGCAGATGTTTAAGTGTCAAAGGTCAATGTTTGACCAAAGTCAAAAGACAAGAAATGGCAGGTGACCAAAAATGGTCAGGTGTTGTCTCTAATTTATCTAATAAATTAAGACAACCCTTTTCTGATTTGGACAAGCCTCCAGTCAGATCCAAGTAAAAGGCCTCTGATTGAGCACAAACTCCTTTGGCTCAGATTGAGATGAACTTTTAGTGATTGTAGAAGGAAGAACATTAGGCTTCAATCGAGTGCTAGCATGATTTCCTTGAACCTAATTGAATCTCATTCAGATCAATTGAACTAGATTAGTTCCAATTGATGATCACCAGATCTCAAACCCTTATTTGTGTGACCCAGTTAGGTTCAGTTCTGTATGGTAATGGGATATGTCATGATCTCTATCATCAGACATCATCGAAACATCCTTTCGATGGATCAGAACTCTTCTGATTCAGACAGCTAGAATGATCGATCATCTAAATCATTCTAATTGCTCCCAAAATCCACCAGTGACACCTAGCAGTATATGGTGGCAACCCATCAGAGCTGAAAATGCGAACCTCTTGGTGCAGCTACCTGTGTGATTAAGTTCTTCTATCTTGAGCCCCGATCAGATTAGGGTTAAGGTGAACTCGTCAAACCCTAGTCTCTGTCATATGATTTAATCATTCGATTCGAGTCCAATGTGAAAACCTTAAATAGAAACTCTTTCTATTATTTCACTCTACCATGGCCATGGGCTTATGGACTTGATTCTCATGATCATCATAGGGCTGCTCCTCATACCACCGAGGTAGATAGATTCCATCTTGATGCAATCCAGTTCCTACAATGAACATGCTATAGCCAACATACACCTCAGGGTTCTGATATGGCTAGGAGATCCGAGTCAATGGTGTAGTCAAACTATAACACCCTCAAGGTGAACTGTCCGATGCACCTCAGGTCAAAGAACCAGACACACTACTGCAGCATCGAGTCAGTCATTGACGAGAAGGTAGACTTTCCTAATGACTACTCGAGGTGGTCACGCTCAGTGCCCTCGTTCTCTAACGAGTACCTGTACTCTCGCTCCGGTGTCTCTACACCATAGACTCAAGACTCATCTACTATAAAGAAGTGATTGTACACCAATCTTCTAGATCAATCATCATCCTCATGATGATCCTATGGTCAGGAGCATTTCATGAGTTAATAATGAAAATTCATGTCTTAAGTTTTCAACTCTTGAAAATATGAATTATCATTACTATTAACTCAAGGAATGTATCATAGACACTAAATACACATTTATGATAGAAAATAATCTATTTTATTATTTATAGTCAAAATTATAATTTTGCTCTTAGAAGTGTATAACAAGTGTCAGCCAATTTTGGCTTCTAGGGCACATATATCTAACACATCACTAGCTGATCTTGAAGATGGCCGAACTTCTAAGAGTAGTTAAAATGACCCTACCATGGTTCAAGTTAGAAATATGACCTATAAATTCATCACTCATAGTCTAAGGACTAACCTTTAAGCTTAGTTCGTCTGATCTTAAGCTCCAACAATATAACCTCAGATCAAATGACCCATGATTAAGCTCGAAAGTATCTGACTTTTTGTTCAAACTTCAATAAATAATTGCCAACCAATAGCAAGTGGCAACAATTGACAACCCATTCTTCATAACAAACTTTGAGTGGCCTACATGGCCCACTAATATTTAGTTACAATAGTTGCTATTAGTTTATTATAGGCTCTATCTATAAATAAGATTCTTTAGATATGCTTTCTTCTTGGAGCACTCTCTTCATTAAAAGTCTCCTGTGTACTCTATTCTTGTTGGTCAGACCACTAACTTGATTGTCGGAGGGTCCATGCCAGATCTACCTCGGGTTGAGACTTTGTCTTGCATGTTCTACTGGCATGATCCTAAACTCTACCTCTAGCAATCTCTGATGGTAGTATATTTTCTACACCAATAGGATTGGCACTAAAGAAAGGACGATTAAGTCCTTATTCGAAAAGAAGTACCTAGTCGAGCAGTTACCTCCACCATTCAAGCAGAATGCCTCCTAAATGAGCATCCTCCTGGCAATCTATCGCCATCGCCACTTGATCTGACCTGGAATCAGCTGGTAATCCTATTTTGGCACCATTGCCCACACCACAGCCTCCCCAACTACTAGTGATGGTGAATGCCAATTAGTTCAACTTGCTGGTATAGTAGGTGCGAAGCCTCATGAAAACCATGCAAGCTATGTAGTAGGCTCTAGCACTTATACCACCTGAAAGACCATCACTGGAGCATCAAGATTTGGAGCACGGGAGATCCATGTAGAGAAGCCAGCCAAAAAATCTTGGAAAAAAGAAATAGAGGGCTGAGAGTCCCTATTCTGAGCATGACTCTACTCCCAAAAGGACTTTGCCACCATCAAGATCACCGTGATTTGAGATTCATGATTGAGATGATGCTCTCGATAAGAAGCATCAAGAAATAAACCGATGGATTGATCTATACAATATGATGAGATTTGCATCGACCCTCCTTTCACTATCTAGATTATGCAAGAGCCCATCCCACTGAACTTCAAGCTTTTTCAATTTGATAGTTATGATGGGTCCTTGGATCCAGTTGACCATCTAGAAGCTTTTCAAACTATGATGTTGCTTCATGGTGTGTCGGATGCTATTATCTACTAGGCCTTCCAATCAACTTTGAAGGGTGCGATGCAAAGCTAGTACTCAGATTTAAAATTAGGTACGATTTATTCTTTTGATTAGCTAATCCATTAGTCTGTGGCTCACTTTGTTAATAGCTGGCATCAAAGGAGAGGGTCGGATTCTCTCATCAACATTAAGCTGAAAAAGGGAGAATCCATTCGATGAGGTCGACTAGATCGATTCCTATGACATCAGCTAGAAAGAAGAGAAGAACAACTGAGAGCCCTTCAACAACCTGAACAACCTCAGAGGAAAGAACCTTAGGGAGACTGACCCCCACTTGAAATTATCAACACTATAGCTAGGGGACATCGACAAGAAGAAGTTAGTGGATCGACAGAACCAATGAAAAAGAGGAAGACTGAAGAATCCATCATTTTTACTAAACAAGATGCACAAGAGATTCAATTTTCATATGATGATGCAATTATAATTTCTCTGAATATTATAAACTATGATGTACGCTGTTTTAGTTGATAATGAAAGCTCTGCTGATGTCTTATTCTATGATGCTTTCTCCAAAATGTCTATACCTAACAATTGAATGAGGCCATTGAACTCTCCTCTAGTGGGATTCATCATGATACAGCACCAGTCAAAAGGATAATCATCTTGCCTACTGTTGTAGGTTAGTATCCAAAACAAGCTCGAGCTCAGATTGATTTTTTGGTGGTCAACATTCCTTCTGCCTAAAATGCTATTCTTAGTCGACCTGGACTTAACGCATGCTGAGTTGTGGTGTCAACTTATTAGTTGAAGGTAAAGTTTCTAATAGATTTTAGGGTCAGAGAATTCAAGGTGACCAAGCCCTGGCATGTCATTGTTATACAATTGCCTTGCAAGGTGGTAAACAATCTGAGGTCGGCCCAGTAGATGGGCTTGATGTTTGAGATGATCTAACTGAAGAGTGGAGAAAATCCATTGATGATCTAGTTATGATGGGAATGAAGACTATATAGTTTAGATTGGTTTAAATTTAGTTAAGAAAGATAAAAGGCAGCTTGTTAACTTTTTGTGAAAGAATGTAGATGTTTTTGCTTGGGCTCCTACAGACATATCAGGAATAGATACAGAAGTGATAGAACAACATTTGAATGTTGACCATGCACGTTGACCTATGAAATAGAAGAAGCAAAGTGTCACACGAAAGTATGAAAAGGCGATTGTGGGTGAAGTAGACAAACTTCTTAAAGCTGAATTCATTTGAGAGGTATCTTATCCAGACTGGATTACAAATGTGGTCCTTATTAAGAAAGCAAATGAAAAGTGGTGGATGTATATAGATTTTACTGACTTGAATAGGGTCTGTCCAAAGAATAGCTACACTGTACCTCGTATTGACCAATTGGTGGATGGAACGTCTGGCCATGAGCTCCTCACCTTTATGGATGGCTTTTTTAGCTACAATCAAATTCGGATGGCACTAAAAGATGAGGAAAAAACCATCTTTATTACTAACTGTGGTCTTTTTTATTACAGGGTTATTTCATTTGGTCTTAAGAATACATGTGCAACCTATCAACATCTGATGAACAAAATCTTCAAAGAGCAGATTATTTATGTTGGTGCAGAAAACCATTGGATGACAGAGTTC
The DNA here is from genome assembly GCA_006176705.1 of Cocos nucifera. Lineage (NCBI taxonomy): Eukaryota > Viridiplantae > Streptophyta > Magnoliopsida > Arecales > Arecaceae > Cocos > Cocos nucifera. Next base: position 42,839 of record QRFJ01002969.1, on the reverse strand, counting down.
GCTGGAGGTGGTGAAGACGATCTTATCGATGAGACCTACAAAATAAAGTCTAGACCAGAGATGGGTGGCTCTGGCAGAACCCTCCAATGGTCAAGTTAGCTTTCTAGTCAACAAGAATAGAGTACACAAGAAAATTAGAGTAGAGAGAAGAGCTTAAGAGCTTAGAGAGGGAGCAACATTGATGTGCCCTAAAATAATGTTTTGTTTTAGATCAGGTCAATGGAAAGGAAGAATCAAAATTTTTTTATGGTTGGACTCTGAAATCTAGAGAAAAGAAAAAAATAAAGATAAAAAAATTGTAGTAGCCCCTGTTTGATAAGAAATTGCCACAAATAAGAATAACTATTTTGATTTACCACACTCTAAGAAAGAAAGATGGAAGAGTGATAAAAACCTGATTAAATTTGCTACTAAACAAGGTGATATTGTGTAGATAAGAATTTAGAAAAAATGCTATCTGCACCTTTTAATTTCATCAAAAACTATCGGCTAGAGCCTCTTAACCCTCTTTATAAAGGGAGCATACAGCTAGTAACCCTAATGGGTCAAAAAAAATATGAATAAGTACTAATGGGCTAGACTATCAAGCCTTTATTACATAAAAGTCCAAACCAGAAGAAACAGCTTAAACAAAAGCCCTTATTATATAAAGCCCAAACTAAAATCTAATAAGAGCATAATCAGGCCCATACAGGTTGTTCTTCTAAGCAAATGAGTACGATGATCAACTTGGACTCTAACTCTATTTCTTTGCTCTCTAGACTTTTCAAATGGGCTGAACCCTCTTTAAGGAGCAATGCAAGGGCCTCTTGAAGCTTTTTGGCCTTTGAATGAGTTATTGGTCCTCCATCAACATTTACTTGTTCTTGGGCAACCTCGAAATCACCATGGATCACATCAAACATATCTAAAGGGTCCTTTATATAGATGGAGTCTATAATAGAATGACAGTGATAGCCATACTAGAATGTCAAAAGGCCATTCGGGCCACATGAAGTTTGTTATGGAGAGTGGATTGTTATTTGTCATGACTTGCTGGTGGTTGAAGCTCATTTGTCAAAGTTTGGATAGAAGGTCGAAGACTTTTGAGTTTGATGGTGTTTCATTTATGCTAACTATCATTGGAACTGAAGGTCAGACTACTGAGCTTCAAAGGTCGGCCTTTGCATAGATGATGGTGGGTTCACAACTAGGTTTTGAGTTTGAGTCATGTTGGTACTATCCTGACTGCTCTTGGAAGTATGGCAGCCTTCAAGGTCGGTCGAGAGTGGTTAAGGACTCTCTAATCCAAAAGGCTTGAGGTTGGAAAGGATGTTGGGTTCTTTAATTAGGACTACAACTATGCTCTCTGGAGGAAGTTCAGCCTATACCCAAGGTCGGCCCCAAAGTCTGGATAAAAGAGTATTAAGATTCGTTACTTGCTGAATGACCATCACTTATTCCAAATTGGAGATTGGACTCATGTTGATGGTGAGGTCCTCTTATTGACTCAAGTCATCCATTTGAGGTCCTTGGTGTGAGATTAGCGAGGTCTGCTGTTTGCAGAGTAGAGTAAAGAAATTCAATTACCTTCAAGATCGGCCACTAGACAAGATCGGACGAAGCTGGAGTCTGATATTTACTGGAGTCCTGCTGTCTAATTTGAGTCAAAAATTGGAACCAGTCAAATGGCAACTCCTTTCACTGCCTCAGTTCATCTGGTTGATGTTCAGTATGTCTTTGACAAGTTCTATAGTTTTCGAGAGAAAGCTGAGAGGGTTGTCCGATGTGCAAGGTCTGAAGGCCAACCTTTTAGAACTTGCCTGGAATAGAAAAACAACTTGGTTGAAGTTTAGACTTGACCATCATTACTTTAGATAGCACTATACCAAGGTCGGACATCTATTGGACTTTGGCAGCAGCTATTTTATCCCCAATACTTATCCTCCTACTCTCAAGTTCGAAGTTCAAATGAAGAGAGTGCCAAAATCTATGACTACCAAAGTTCCGTCTGGCTTTTCACCTTTGAGAGAAGAGAAGGTTTGGCGTATTTGAACTAGCATTGAAGCTTCCTTAATGTTGAATGACCCAAAACAATCATAGTGTTTGAAATTCCCCCCAGCACAGAGCTCAATATATGGTGCCATAAAAGCCATGTCAGACGTCAGCTGCAGCCATGATGAGAGGAACATGTGACAGACGAGGTTTGGGCATGGGCGATCGGCAATCATAGCTGCCTTGGAGTCCATCCAACTATTTAAACAGTGTTTCCTTCTTCTTCTCCCATTTTGGCTCTTCTTCTTTCTTCTTCGCCTTTCATCTTCTTCAAGCCCGAGCATCCGGTTCCATTCTTTCTATAATCCCCCTAGTCTTCGACCTTCCTTCATTCATCTTCTACCCTTTCGATTGTGTACCTAAAATCTCCGACAGGTTTAGATTAGTCTTCTAACCCTCTTCCTGTATTTTCTTATTTTTCTTTCAATTTTCGACCTTCAGTGGTTTTTCGGGAGGGTTTGCTATTCTTCCTTGATTTTTTAGAAATTTCTTCACCAATTTGTATTGAGTTTTAGTGTATTCTTTTCAATTTTGTTTGATCCAACTTGACTTCTGAAATTTCTAGTCCACTAGTTCTAGAAGTCCATCCAACCCAAGCACCTCTAACCTCGGCCCTAGGAATAAAATCAAACCTAGGGAGGTAGCTCATTAGGTTTTGTTTTAGAAGCTATCTCTTGTTCTTTTTCTCCTGATGATCTATCTTTGATTGGAGTTCAATATAGAATTCTTTAGAGTATGAACTGGAGCTTTCCAGATCGAGTGGTCAAGCTTGCGCTCCTTTTCCAGATCATTTCTATTTATACTTAGAAGCTTTCCATGCCGAACTGAGTTTTCCCCTTCCCCCTTTCATTGTCACCCTTTTATGCTTTTTAGACATATCTATTGCCTCTATTGTTCCGTACTCTTTACTTTCATAATAGGATTTTTTGCCTTCTATCTTTCAGCTAAGGTTCATCCCATAGTTTCTTTATTCTAAACTTTCCTTTACCTTCAAGCGATATCCTACTGCTAAGAATTGGTGGTACTCATCTCTCCAGTTCGGTAAGAAAGGATTACTCAAAGGTGCCCCTTCCTCTCTTCATAATTAAAAGAAGAAGTTTTTCCTTGTTTTCTATCCTTATATAGAGTTAGGGCTTCCTCCATGGGGTCAGCTAAGGGATTCAGTCCATAGAGCCTCTAGATTAGAAAGAGAGGACCTCGACTTTGCTAGCAAATTGAGAGACTATAAAGCTCCTTCATTGTCTGAACTAGTTGATAGCCAAACCTTATACAACCTCAGCCTAATTCCTTTCAACCCCAAAGATATACATTTATGTCTTCTTCTATTCCTTTTATCTTTCTTCTAACCTCAGCCTACTTGCTATTGCAGAAATGACTCCCAAGGAGTTAAAGATGTTGTTAAAGGGACAATAGGCCCATAAGAGAAAGAACAATGTCCCCAGGGCTACATCCAAGTAGGCAACGATTTGGGGCTCAGGCTCGACTGCTCTAGCACAGGCAGCCCCCACTCTCAAGACTACAGTTTCTCTGATGACCTTGAGTCTACCTACCAAGGTCTTTGCCCTAGCGCCTCCTGTCAAAAAGGAAAAGGAGGTGGAAAAGAAGAAGAAGGCAACTGTGAAGAAAGCTCAGCCCCAAAAGAACTCTGGGAAGTCCAGTGGTGATAGCATCGATTGGGAGAGTGCCTCGTTCGACGGTTGGAAGGTCATCAAAGTCCTAATTGATAGGTGCACTTTGCCAAACATTATTGATAGGATTGTTCTCACTGACCTAAAGCACCGAACAAAGGATTCTCTTGGGGCTTTTCTTAAGTTAATTATTTTGTCCCTTCTTCAAATTCAATCTTGCATTCTCTAGTGGCTCATCTAACCTCATCATTTATAGGTAGGTCACCAACTAATCACCAATATCAAGGTGATCAATATTCATAAGGCTGTGGCCTCAAAGGCCATGGAGGCGGCTAAAGAATACGAGGCCTAAGTGGGGCATCTTTCGACCGAGGTTGGGCATCTATAAGAGGCACTCAAGAAAAAAGAATAGGCCATGGTAGGGTTGAAGGCCACATTGACCTCTAAGGAAGAGAAAAGGAAGGAGGCCGAGGTCAAGACCATTGAAGAAAGGAAGTGAGTTGCTGAGGCTGAGGAGCAAGCCATCTTATCCTTCAAATCTTTAGAGCAATTAAAGAATATTAAGATGGCATTTGCTCAAGAGGCCTTCGTTAAAGGGTTTGACCTCTACCAAAAGAAGGTTGTTGAGAGGTTCCCTGAGTTGGACTTTGTTGTTCCTATGGCTGCTCGGAGCCATGGGCATGATCCGATCTCTTGCGTGAACTTGGGTGTTATTCCAGCAAACTAAAGAAGATTTAAGAAAGATGAAAGAAGCTAGAGTTTTGGTGTTGGAACCAGAGAGAAGAGAGAAGAGAGTTAGAGAAAAAAGCTCAATTGTATTTCCTTTTTCTTTGTAAAAATTATAATGTCCTGATTTATATACCCTAGAGTTCCCACATGAATCCTAATAAACCCTAGCTCAAAAACTTCCTTAGGCTAACCAAATACATGAAAGCACTCACCGAGCCCAAGTCTCATATGCTTTCATCCCCTAGATCTAATCCCAACCCATACATAAATTAGCCCCCTTGAAATCTCTCAAACCAGACCTTAAGACCCCTAGGATCAACCCAGACCCTAGCCCAAAATAGACCCTCACGTAACTTTGCACTGGGCTGAATAAGTTCCACTGGGTTGGCTTAGTCTAAAACTGAGCCAACCCAGTCCTGTGCCGTGCCTGCAGTCCCGAATGCTCAGCTCTCTATTTTGCCTATGCTCTGAGACTTAGCCAATCCAGTTTTGGACTGAGCTGGCTAACCTGTAGAAAATCTTCTTTCTGCAATCTTGATTCTCCAGCTTTAATTTTTTGCTCCACCTTAAATCCCAAGTCTTCGAAGCACCAACCAAGCCCCTTGAGGCCCTCAATACCTGAACCTCAAGCCCATGGAGAGTACATGCCGCCTCCATCCTAGGACAACTCTTGTCCTAGCCCTAGGACCACACCTATCCTAACTTACCCAGAGCCCTCACCCTTTCTCCGCCCATGGCCTCCCATGGCTTGGGAGCACCACACCACCTACAATCTCCACCTTAGTGCACCCAAGCCTTGGTATACCTGGCAACATCCTCCAATACGATCCTACTATCCCTGCATGTCTTGATAGCCCCTCGTGCTCACCTTGCCACTGCCATTCTTCTTCAACTACTGAGCTCCCTTTGAGGCTTTTGGGATTACCGCCTCCACCCTTGAAGTCCTTGGCTTGTTTCTCTGCATTACTTTTGAAGTTGTAGGTATTCTTCTGCTTGACAGCTGCATCACTTATCCTGAACTTTCCTGAAGATCATGCAACGTTCCTTTACAGATACTCACCACACATCCTGATGCTCCACCTGACACTATCCCCTCAGATCCATGCCTATCTCCTTGCACAATCTTCTCCACCTAAATCTGTACAGCCTCAGCACTGGTGCTGGGATATAGGTCCTTCCTCTGCACCCCCTGCTCTGAACCCGTGTCATAGCTTCCTCCATCAATGAAGCCACCTCAGCATGGTGCTCCACTTGAAACTAAAGTCCCCCTAATGCCATAGAAGCTAACTCTATCTTTGAGTCTTCCAAGGCCAACCACCCAACGTTGCACTACTGGACCCGCTACTGTACCTCAAACACCGTTGCTGACCCTTCAAATCTCTGCACTCTGCAGACCTATCCGAAACCATCTCAGATACACCAGACCTTGTGGGCTCCTTTGACACCACCAAGAGCTCATCTGAATCTTCACTTTTAGCAACTGTACTGATGGAATCCGAGCTTTCTCCTTCCTTGCACTTCTTTCAAAGTGGACACTCCCACTTAAAATACCCTGCTTCTCCACACATGAAGCATCTCTTGGACCCCTTACTGTCTCTCTATTCGCCCTTCTTCTTTCCTTTTCTATGCTTCTCCAAAACCATAAGACTCTCATGGAAGACCTCCCTCTTCATCATCTGTTACCGCTGCTCGTTAGACCTGAGCACTGATATGATCACCTCAAACACCAGTGTCTCCTTACCATACAACAAAGTTGTCACCAATGGATCAAAGCTCCCGGATAGTGAACACAGAAATAATAGACTCTTATCCTCCTCTTCTAAATCCACCCCTATATTGAGCAAGTCCATGCTCATCTAGTCGAACCACTGAATATGCCTCGCAACATCCTCACCCTCCTACATCTGAAGGCTATATAGTTGCTTCTTTAGCATCAACTTATTGCACATGTTCTTCCCGATGTATAACTGTTGTAACATCGACCATAATTTCTTGGGTGTTCTCTCCTCCAACACACCATACAAAACTTCATCCATCAAACAAGTCCTAATCATGGCACATGTCCTTTTCTCTAAGGACACCCACTTCTTGTCTATGATCTCCTCTAGTCTATCTTCTAAGATCGAATCCAACCTCATCTGAACCAGCAGATCCTCCACCCTTACCATCCATATCATGAAACTTTCTTTTTCATCAAACTTCTCTAATCCTATCTTCAACCCATTATTTTTCATGATCAATTTGAATCAAACAATAACAAACAGATAGATCTGAGAAATACCTTAACTAGGGATAGTAGACAATAGCCCTATGATCTCTTCCTTCCTCACAAAGTCTGAAGAAAGACTTTAGATCTGAATCTCGCTTTTGATCTCTACTGAAAACTAATCTTCTTCCTCCTTCATGCTCAACCTGGCCATGATACCAATTATTGTTTCTATGGCTGCTTGGAGCCATAGCCGTAGATTCGATCTCTTGCGTGAACCTGGATGTTAATCCAGCAAACTAAAAAAGATCTAAGAAAGATGAGAGAAGTTAGGATTTTGGTGTTGGAACTAGAGACAAGAGAGTTGGAAGAAAAGCTCAATTGTATTTTCTTTTTTTTGTAAAAGTTACAATGTCCTGGTTTATATACCCTAGAGTTCCCACATGAACCCTAATAAATCCCAGCTCAAAAACATTCTTAGGCTAATCCAATACATGAAAGCACTCACCGAGCCCATCTCATAGGCTCTCATCTCATGGATCTAATCCCAATCCATACATGAGTTAGCCCCTTTAAGACCTCTTAAATCAGACCTTAAGACCCCTAGGATCAACCCAGACCCTAGCCCAAAATAGACCCTCACGTAACTCTGCTCTCACGCTGAGTCGGCTCAGTCTCAGCACTGAGCCAACTAAGTTTCATTGGGTTGGCTCAATCTGAAACTGAACTGACTTAGTCCTGTGTCATGCCCATAGTTCTGAATGCTCAGCTCTCTATTTTTCTTATGCTTTAAGACTTAGCCGACCCAGTTTTGGACTGAGCCAACTAACCTATAGAAAATCTTCTTTCTGTAGTCTTGATTCTCTAACTTTGGTTCCTTGCTTCACCTTGAATTTTAGATCTCCAAAGAACCAACCAAGCCCCTTGAGCCCCTCAATACCTAAACCTCAAGCCCATGGAGAGTTACATGTTGCCTCCATCCTAGGACAACTGCTGTCCTAGCCCTCAGACCATATCTATCCTAGCCTCCCTGGAGCCCTCATCCTGGCTCCACCCGTGGCCTCTCAAGGCTTGGGAGCACCACACCATCTACAGACTTTAGCTTCTTGATGGAGGAATCCTCTAAAGATGAGGTGGAGCTTCCTGCAGCTAGAGCCAATCTTCCAGATGTTAAGCCTATTACTATCGAGCCTGCTGAACCCGCCCCCATGCCTACTGAGGAGCTGGCACCTGCTGAGGCCATGCCGAGCTCTTCCACTACTCCTCCTCTAGAAGTTTGAGATCTCTTATATAACTTATTTTCATATAAGATATAACGAGAGGCTTAATTTTTCAACTTTTGAGCTTCTTTAGGATCTCTAGAGAGGATGTCATCTCTAAGTTATAGAGTTGAGGGGTCAATCTAGCTGGGTTCATGATCCACCTACATTAATATTTGGGATTCCTCTGAACTGGAGTACTGAAGAACTTCAAAGAAAACTTCCTTGGACAACTCATTTGGAGCTAAAGTAGTCAGTTTGGATAGGAGATCAGCCCTAGAATTTTCTGCTCTGGGGATTTGTTGAATGTCAAAGCTGCTGAAAGCCGAAGCTAGACTTTTCATTTTATCCAGATATTTCTTCATACTTTCTTTCCAGGCTTCATAGCTACCATCGATCTATCCCACCACCAACTATGAATTATGATGATTTGTGGTGCTCCCAAACCTTAGGAGGCCATGGAAGGAGTCAGGGTGTTGGCTCTGAGGATTCCAGGGGTTTGGTTGGTGCTTTGAAGATATGAGATTCAAGGTGAAGCAAGAAACCAAAGCTAGGGAATCAAGACTATAGAAAGAAGATTTTTTGCAGGTTAGCTGGCTCAATCCAAAATTGGATCGACTAAGTCTTAGAGCATAGATAAAATAGAGAGCTGCATGTTCAAAACTGCTTGCACGGCATAGGACTGGGCCAGCTTAGTTTCAAACTGAGTCGACCCAGTGGAACTTAGCCGACTCAGTGCTAAGATTGAGCCAGCTCAGTGCACGGGCAAAGTTATGTGAGGGTCTATTTTGGGCTAGGGTTTGGGTTGATCTTATGAGTCTTAAGATCTGGTTTGAGAGATCTTAAGATGGCTAATTCATATATGGGTTGGGTCTAGATCCAGAGGATGAGAGCATGGGAGACATGGATGTACATGGGCTCGGTGAGTGCTTTCATGTATTCGATTAGCCAGGAAAGTTTTTAGTTGGGCCTAATGGCTATGTATAAATACATAGGTTATATTAGGGTTTTAAGGATTGAAATCAATACAGATCTTTTCTTCCTCAACTCTCTTCTACTCTTCTCTCTAGCGTTGCCACCCAAGGGTCCTTGAAGAAGCCTTAGAGAAGGGGGCATCTCCCTCAAGCCCAAGGAGGTAGGCATCCCATCACAGATCTAGGTGGAGGATCGATGGTTTGCTACCCATAGAGAATATCACAGGTTTCTTTAGGTTTGTGCTAAAGATTAGGAGCTTTCGCAACATCGTATCAGGGCTTATGATGCCAAGGTTGATTGGCATTCAAGTGATATCATGGAACATCAATTGGTATTAGGAAGATGTGATGCCAATTGATGCGCTTACATCTAGTATCAAAGCCTGATGGTGCATGAAAGGAAAGGAGAAGTCATACAAGGTGAAATAAGAAATCTACACAAGGATTTCATGGTATGTCTCAAATCTATTCTTGTTGTTGCTGTGGTTTGGCCAATCGAGAGCAGCAAGTTGAAGGTGGAGGTTGAGAAGATTAACGAAAAGGGATTTTCTCAGGGTGGAAGGATTGGATGCATGATTTGTTGATCGATCTTGATGAAAAGGCTAGGGTGTATGATGGTTATGTGATAGGTAGGAAGTGCTGGAGTGCTACAGTAGTATTTTCCTAAAGATGCAGGGCTGAGAGAGGCTTGATGATGCAGCAGTCGAGGGAGGTATCTAAGCAGAGAACATCAAAATTTTCTAGAAAGATGGGTAGTGTAGGGCTATTAAAGAGAGGTTTCCCAAGGGGTAATGATCAAAGAAAGGCTGAAGAAGTGACTATACATCATTCGATGTCTTGAAGGTGGGGAAATAGTCGAAGATGTATTCAGCGATTCAACCAAAGCATGGATTTGTGAAGTCTTAGGAGTGATGGAGATGGATGATCCATGGAGGTCTAGCAGGTTAGGGTTGGATGACTGTAGAATGATGTAGAGATGAGTTAGGGAGTGCTGGAGTACTGCAGTAGCGCTTCCCTAGAGTTACGGGGCTGAGAGAGGCTTGGTGGTGCAGCAGACGAGGAGTGTATCTCAGCAGAGAGTATCAGTGATATCTCAGAAAGATTGAGTGTAGGTCTCAAGGAGAGCCAAGAGGTCTCAAGGAGTGCCAGAGGTCTCTAGAAGTAGAAAGTATCATGGATCAAATTTCTTCTATAGAGGCATTAGGGAGAGTCGCAGTTCAGGTGGAGGATGGTTCTCCAAGCGCAACTGAAGTGATGGTTGGTGTAGGAGCAAAAGAGAAGAACTAGGGTGAAATTTTCTATGGTTTAGTTGCTAGATTTAGAAGAGTTGGATGAGCTCTTGGATTTCAAAGATGCCCGTAGGTTGTGGAGGTATTCAAGATGGCTTTGAAGAGGGCCGTAGAGTGCGGAGGGTTCGAAGAGGCAGCGACGGTGTTCGAGGTACAGTGGTAGGCTCAGTAGTGCAGCATTGAGTGGTTGGCCTCGAGGGACTCAGTGATAGATTCAACTTCTATGGCATTATATGGACTTCGGATATACGTGGAGCTCCATAGTGGTAGCTTCACAAGTGGAGAGTAAATTTGGCATGAGTTTAGGGCATCGGTGATGCACAATTTCAGGTGGAGCGGCACATGCAGGTGGACTAATGTAGCTCAGAGGAGATCATGTCAGGTGGCACACTATGTGCTGGTGCAGAAATGCTGTAGGTTCTTTAGAAAAGTCCAGAGAAAGTGATGCAGCTGCTAAGAAGAAGGGATCCTACAATTTCAGGATGGTGCCAAGAAGCAAGCATAGATCTTCAGTGGTGGAGGCGGTCATCCCAAAGGCCTCAAAGGTGCACAACAACTGAAGAAGATTGGCGGAGGAGATATTTACACAGGTGTTGTCGAGTGCGCATTGATAGTAGGATCGTGTAGGAGGGCATTATCGAGAGGTTTGCCAAGGCTTGGGAGCACCAAGGTGGAGATTGTAAGGATTTATGGTGCTCCCAAGCCTTGGGAGGCCATGGGAGGAGTCAGGGTGTTGGCTCTGGGGATTCCACAGGCTTGGTTGGTGCTTTGGAGACCTAGAATTTAAGGTGAAGCAAGGAACCAAAGTCTGAAAATCAAGACTGTAAAAAGGAGATTTTCTGTAGGTTAGCCAGCTCAGTCCAAAACTGATTAGGATAAGTCTTAGAGCACAGACAAAATAGAGAGCTATGCATTTGGGACTACTGCCATGGCACAGGACTAGGCCGACTCAGTCTTAGCCAACTCAATACTGAGACTGAGCCGGCTCAGTGCACGGGCAGAGTTACGCAAGGGACTATTTTGGACTAGGGTTTGGGTTGATCCTGGGGGTCTTAAGGCCTAGTTTGAGAGGTCTTAAGGTGGCTAATTCACGTATGGTTTGGATTTAGATCCAGAGGATGAGAGCATGGGAGACATGGATGTACATGGGCTCGGTGAGTGCTTTCATGTATTGGGTTAGCCAGGAGAATTTTTGGTCGGGCCTAATGGCTATGTATAAATACATAAGTTGTATTAAGATTTTAAGGGTTGAAATCAATACAAATCTTTTCTCCCTTAACTCTCTTCTTCTCTTCTCTCTAGAGTTGCTGCCCTAGGATTCTTGAAGAAGCCCTAGAGAAGGGGGTGTCTCCCTCAAGCCCAAGGAGGGAGGCGATCCATCATAGATTCAGGTGGTGGATCGATGGTTTGCTACCCATAGAGAACGTCATAGATTTCTTCAGATCAATGCTAAAGATCAGGAGCTTTCACAACATGGTATCGGGGCTTGTGATGCCAAGGATGATTGATGTTCGAGCAATCATCCTTGGTATCAGGGAGAGGTGATGCCAGTTGGTGTACTTATATGAATCACTATAGACTTTCACATGGTCTATCCCTAATTCTTTGGCTATTCTTAATCCTACGATCAGAGCCTCATATTCTGCTCCATTGTCAGTTGCAAGAAACTCAAAATGCAGTGCATATTTGATGACAATTCCTTCTGGATTAATAAGATTAAGCTTGCACCTGCTCCAGAAGCATTAAAAGAACCATCAATATATAAGGTCCAAAAATCTTCAGGAAGGTCCACTTTCTCTTCAGGAAAGTTTGGCTGTAAATTGAAAGTGTTGACTTCTTATTGCTCGAGTTCGGCTAGGTCAGGAATGGTGCATTCTACCATAAAATTGGCTAGTATCTGAGCTTATATTAATGGCCGAGGTTGAAACTTAATATCAAATTTAGTAAGCTCAATCGCCTATTTTGCTATTCTCCTGAAAGTATTTGGCCAGTGAAGACTACATTTATTGATTGGTCGGTGAGGATTATTATTGTATATCCTTAGAAATAAGATCGGAGCTTTCTAGGTGTAATCAATAAAGCATAGGTCAGCTTTTTCAATTTAGTATACCTTATTTTCGTATCCCTTAGGACTCGACTTATGTAGTAGATTGGCTTTTGAACATTCACCTTTTCTCTGATTAGGATAGCTCTAATGGCTGCAGGAGACACTTTCAGGCATAGAAATAACTCTTCACCAGGTTTGGGCTTGGTAAAAAGAGGAGGTGAGCTGAGGTAGTTCTTTAGTTCTTTGAAGGCTTGTTGACATTCAGTAGTCCAATAGAAGTTCTTCAATTATTCGAGGACTTAGAAGAAGGGCATGCAGCATTTAGCCAACCTTAAAATGAAGGGATTCAAAGCGGCGACCTTCCCTATCAGGCACTGAATCTCTTTTATTGTCTTGGGAATAATCATCTCAAGAAAGCACTGAATCTCTTTTAAATGGCCTTGATCTTCTTTGGGTTTGCCTCGATGCCACACCTTGACACCATGAATCCTAGGAGCTTCCTCGAAGCCACTCCAAAAGTGCATTTGATTGGGTTTAGCTTTATTTTATATTTTTAAAGTGTGTTGAATGTCTCTTCTAGGTCTGCATTGAAGATCAGCTTTTGACAAGCATATAATCTCTTTAGAGCTCTATATTTCGGCCAATCAGCTCCTTGAAAATCTTGTTCACCAGGTACTAGTAGGTTGCACCTACATTTTTAAGTCCAAAGGGCAAACCCTGTAATAATAGAGACCATAGTCAGTAATAAAAATAGTTTTTTCCTCATCTTCTGGTACCATCCGGATTTAATTATAGCTGAAAAATGCATCCATGAAAGTGAGGAGGTCATGGCATGAGGTGGTGTCTATTAGTTGATCCATTCTAGGGAAGGGATAACTGTCCTTTTGGTAGGCTTTGTTTAGGTTAGTAAAATCTATGCACATCCTCCATTTATCATTCGTCTTCTTGATGAGAATCATATTTATGATCTAGTCTAGGTAGGATACCATTCGAATGAATTTGGCTTTGAGGAGCTTATCTACCTTGTCCACTATCGCCTTCTGTCACTCTAGTGCGAAGCTACACTTCTTTTGCTTTATTGGTCAGCAATTATGATCTATAGCCAAGTGGTATTCCATCACCTCTGCATCTATCCTAGATATTTTTATGGGAACCCAAGCAAAGACATTAGCATTATTCCATAAGAAAGTAACAAGCTGGCTTTTGACTTCTTTCTATAAATTGGAGCCAATCTGAACTATATGATCCTCATTTCCATCATTCAAAAAAACTGCAACAAGATCCTCGATAGGTTCCCCCCATTCTTCAATCAAGTCATTGCGAGTATTGAGTCCATCCACCAAACAAAGTTTTAGCTACTTTCCTTCTTGCAGAGCAATTTGTTAAAAATTATGTCCCAAAGCTAATCATCAGCCTATTGATGGTTGTGCAACTTTGTACTTGTAAATATTTTTATTATTAAATAAAATAATATTCTAACTTTTTTATCATAAAGTCTACATCTTCTAATGAACTCCTTTGTTGAGATAAAGTCCTTAGGACTATTTAGTTTTGATAAAGAGAGGATTTATTGATTAGTCCTTAAACTATTTATGACCAAATGATACGTTGTTAATTAGGACGATAATGTTTATCGAGTATAGCTCATTGTATGCCATATAGGTTGGTTGTCCTCTTAACCAAGGAGTGTGGAGACACTGACATGGCATATAGGTGAGATATAAAGGTACATCATCACTAAACATGACCAACTCTAGAGCATTCTACTATCGAAAATTGCTCTAATGGAATATAGGATAAGTATCCCTTAGAACTGAGATCACTATGGTGGCTTACAAGCAACTTACTATGCTTTGATGTCGGACTATCTAAATTTCTATTTCGATGATGCAAGATTTCTAGGCACAATCAAGTACTTGTGAAGTCAGTGAGTGATCAAGATGGGATTGACCACTCCAAGAGATTGGAGAAAATGCATCACTATATTTCAATTTAGCAAAATCTTAGCCAGGGCAATCCATAAGATGGATTTGATATTTTTGAAATACAATGTAAATGACCTATTCAGAGTTGATAGTTAAACTCAGAGTCATCCTATGAGCATTAAGGTCAAGGGGATGAATTATATAAAAACTATATCTACATGGGTTCTAATTGTGTTGCTTTACAAATTCAACCTATCCGACCGTCGGGTATCATTGCTAAATGGTTAATTTGATTGGTACAAAAATTTATTCCTATACTACTAACTTACTTTCAAATCTATGGGGTCACACACATAAGATATTTCGATCTGATCGGATGGTTGATCAATGATTTATAATCATTCTTAGGTCAAACAATCAATATGATTGATGTTTGACCTAGTGCAAGTATTGCAGGAGGATCAATTAGCAATTGAATTGCTAATTGACTTAATTTGATTAAGCTAGAGGGTTGAGATTAATTTTAATTAAATATGATTTAATTAGATTTAGTTTGGACTTGATTGGATCATGTCTAATTGATTTATTAGATGAGCCAAGTGCAAGAAAGAACAAGTCCCTATTCAATTAGGACTTGTATGCACCTAACTTTTAATTTAATTAAAAATTAAATCAAATTTTAATTTGATTTAATCTAATTTACTTAGGCTCTTAGTTGGATTAAGATCTCCTCTAATTGGGTTGCACTAATTTTGATTTAATTGGGTTCAAATTAGATGTTTGACCAGGTTAAAATTGGAAGTCCTAGTGTGACGAGGACTTCCCCTTGTGCCATACACCTCCCCATGCCCTCATGCCAACCTCTTTGGAGTTTCACATGAAAACTCCTCATGTCCCAACCTTCATGTGTGCCCCCTTGCTCCCCTTCTCTCTTACATGGTATTTGGTTGTGGACCAAGTCAAAGAAGAAAGTTAGTTTCCAATTTGAAATTCTATTGGATAGAATTTTAGGAAAATTAAACTCCTCCTTTGTGGCACCAACCCTACCAGAATTTCTCTAGAATTTTTGATGGAAAATGGAAGGTTTTGTGCACCTATTCAAGGATGTCCACGGCTGGAAAAAAAGGAGGGGGTGCCTAAGTGTTGGGTGCCTCATATCTTGCCCTATTTGGACAACCCTTGCCAGGTATTTGACCTAGATGAGGATTATTCCATATCTCTCTATAAAAAAGAGGTTAGGGCATAGTTTTTTCAAAAATTCTAGATCTAAGAGAGAGCATATTGGGCATGGGAAAAATTTGGGAGAGAGAGCCTTGGGCATGGGGTTTTTTGGAGACACAAATACAAGTATCTTGGTGAGAGAAAACAAGGAAGAAGAAGGATTCTTCTTTTAGGGTTTTTCCTTTGATCTCTTCCTTCTCTTTCTATGAGTTTTTGAGAGGTGTCCCTTCTTCACAAATCCTCTTCCTTCTCTTCTAAATATTGGAGGGTGCAAGAATTCAAGAAGGAGGTTCTAGATCAGCACCGAAGAAAGATTAGCACAGTACTAGCATGCTGTGTTGATTTTCTATCATCGAACTTTGGATCTTGCATGAGGTCTTGTGTGGACAACCTGTAGAGGCTAGACATGTGTGCAGCTCAAAGCGATGACCTCAGCCTTGGATCAGCAAGTTAAAGAATCAAACTTGCAAAGGTAAATGTGATATGATCTCTTTTCTCTTATCTTGATTTTATCTAGTATTGCTTTGATGTTGATTTAATCAACATCATCCTTTCTTATTTTTTATTTTTAGATTTAATAGCATGCTTAAATAATGTGATAGGATCCTAGATCTAGAACTCTTTCATGTATTATTTATGAATTAATATGATTAGTTCATCTCTTTCGCTACTTGTTTTGAAAATGTTTTAAAATCTGATCACGAAACCCTATATCTATTTTCTTCATAATTGTTTAGCAATAATGTGCCAAGGCTTGATCTCTCCTGACCTCTCTGACTCCATATTCTATAGAAACTTCATCTTTAAATAGTAGGTTGATACCATAGCTTGGAGTGCATTCAACCCAGGTCAGTTGAGAATCATATTGTAGGCAGAGGGAGCCTTTACCACCACAAAATCAACCTGAGCTTTGGATTGCTTTTGTACCAACCTACCAAAACTGGTAAAGTAATTATTCCTTCAACCAATACATCATCATTGGTGAATCCCACTAATAGGAAACTTAGTCACATATAGTTTTTAGATATAGATATTTTAGAGAAAGCATCATAAGACAAAATATCAGCAGAGCTTTCATTATCTATCAAATGCAGCATACATCATAATTGGCAATATTTAAAGTGACTACAAACATGTTATTATGCGAAAATTGGACCTCCTGTATATCTTCTTCAATGAAAATAATGTGTTCCTCAATGCTCTATTTTTTTATTGACCCTATCGATCCGTTGGCTTTCCCTTGCCGATGTTCCCTAGCGATAGTATTGATGATCCCATGTGGAGGCCGATCTCCTTGCAGTTCATCCCTTCAAGGTGGTTGTGGCTGCTGCAGGGCTTTTTGCCAATCTTTCCTCCTTTCAGGCTGATGTCATAACAATTAATCTTGTTGGTCTCATTTGATTAGCTCCTCGATCTCATTCTAAAGCTGGATGCATTCCTCAATATTGTAACCATGGTCATGATGGTGCAAGCAATACTTATTTGGATTGCGCTTTCTTGGATGAGACCATATTTTTTCTAGCCTTGGGAGTTGCTCCTTAGTTTCTATCAACACTTGAGTCTTTCGAGCATTCAGAGGAGAGTAGTTGTGAAATTTTCTAGGAGGAGAGCTTCGTCACATCCTCCAGTTCGGGCTTCTTGGTCGATGAGCTCGAGGTAGAGTTCAAGCTTGTCTATATTCAGGAGGGATCCTAGAATGCGGACGAGCTTCATTTAGTTTATCTTCTAGTACGGGCTTGCTAGATTTTTCTACTTGCCACTCTCTAGCAACCTCATCATCCTAGAGTATGAAAGCTTCCTCAGCTTGGGCATAGCCTTTAGCCCGAGCTAGCATATCGGTGAAGTTCCGAGGGTACTTCTCTAGAGAGAATAGAAGATCATTCTTCAGAAGGCCGTCCTTTAGTATGGCCATAATAATAGATTGGTCTAAGTTACGGACCTTCAGAGCAGTAGTTTTAAAGTAGTTCATATAAGCTTGGATGGACTTTTCTTCCTTCTACTTGATATTAATGAGAGAGTCTGAACCTTGTCTTTGATGCTTGCTACCAACAAAGTGAGCCACGAACTAGTGGCTCAACTAGTCAAAGAAAAAGATGGTATCGATTTGATGTCTGAGTACCAGTTCCTCATTTCTCCCTTCAGGATAAAGGAAAAAGCTCTGCAAAGAATGATGTCTGCAGGTTCACTAGAATGTGTCGGTTCTTCTACCTATCAAACTTCACTAAGCTCAATATTATAGGCAACTGTTTCTTCCATAAGGAACTCTTTTTCCAAAAAGACTGTCCTATTACTAGCGAACACCTTTTGCTCTTCAACAAGGTAGAAGTAATATCCCCTAGTTTCCTTGGTATACCCTATAAACAAACACTTTTTAAACCTAGGTCCAAGCTTTTCTGGTTGTAAATATTTTACATAAGCCGGACATCCCCAAACCCTAAGGTGAGCAAGTGTTAGCGTACGATCAGTCTATATCTCATATGGAGTCTTTACAATAGACTTTCTTGGAATATTGTTCAAAACAAAACAAGCAGTCTCAAATGCATACCTAAAAAGAAATCGATAGACTTTCAAAGTCCATCATGGACCGAACCATATCCAATAGGATCTGATTCCTCCTTTCGGATACACCATTATACTATGGTGTTCCAGGAGAGGTCCATTATGAGAGAATTCCATTATTTTCTAGATATGTCAAGAACTCGTTGGAGAGGTATTCACCTCCTCGATCTGATCGAAGAGTTTTAATACTCTTTTCAAGTTATTTTTCTATCTCATTTCGATATCATTTGAATATTTCAAACGAATTGGATTTACTCTTCATAAGATAGACGTACCCATACTTAAATAGATTGTCAGTAAATATAATAAAGTAGTAGAACCGACCTCTAGCACGTGTTCATAGGTCCACATACATCAGTATGTACTAGACCCAGAAGCTTAGTGGCCCGTTCACCTTTTCTAATTAAAGTTGATTTGATCATCTTACCAAGAAGGCAAGATTCATAGGTAGTCAATGATTTACAATCATCGATGTCAAGGATGTGCTCCTTGACTAACCTGTTGATTCTATTCTTGTTTATATGATCTAGCTGATAGTGCCAAAGATAGGCATTAGTGACAACATCTAGTTTAGGATGTTTATTTGATGTGTACATTACATAAATATTATGATAAAATATAAATGTTATTTTTTAATTATCCTTGCATTACAATAATACCATTCATAATGATATCATAATAATTTTTTTATCGACAAATAATAAACATCCTAGGCCAAAAACCCAACAGATATTATGTTCATCATAAAAGATGGACAATAGTGACAGCCACTTAAAACAATACTATTATTTTTAAAAACAAGCTCGAGAGTTTCCAATGTTAAGACTGGAACTTTACTACCATATTCAACATTAAAAAATCTATCACCATTCTTAAACTTTCTACCAATTTGAAGTCCACACAATGAATTGCATATGTAAAATGGACTTCCAGTATCCAATACCCAAGTAGATGTATCACAAATAGAAAAATTATAAAGTATTATCACATAACAGCCTTGACCAGCAACCACTTCCTGATTTCTCCTATTCAGCCTATTCAGGTCAAGCAAACCATTCCTCTTTGGATCTGTCTGATTAGAGTCAATACTAGACTCCTCGTATTCAAGTCCTAAATGCTTGTCACTATCCAATAGTGAATGGAGCAGACTTATACTAGGAATTCTATTTATCTAAAAGAAAAATATAAAATCTTGTTAGTACTTAAATTAATTAATCCTAAAGATTTGGACTTTAGTCCAAAGGTTCTCCCACTGTTTTTAATAAATTGATAGCCTCTACCTCCAATTCGAGGAATTACGCTAACACCTTAGTGGGTACTAAAATCCATATAGACTGTAGACAGGCTCGAGATAGGCTCTGGCTAACCCGGGTGCATCTACAGTTAGGTTTACAATTAATTATTTCTTTAAATAATTTTTAGTAATTTAGATTTTGCCCTAGAAACTAAACTAGTAGGCTTTGGCCTCCACTGAAATGGTCCAGTTAGGTCCAACCATTAACATGATCGACTTCGATGCATCAAGCGAATGAAAACCAGGCCTAAGAAAAGCTCTCGTAAACTTGATTGCCGTTCAGAAAGTGAGACCTAATTATCATATGATGAATAGTACTTTCGATATCTAGATGAACACTAGGTGCAAGGCACCTCAAATATCTACCTAGAAAATTAGACTCATTACTATTCACCTTAATGAGAGGCTTTGACTTAGTTATCCCCATAACCTTGTCATTTTAAGGATCTAATAATTTTGAGAATTTAATTTACTTATGATTTGAGATAGAAAGGATACGGTCCATATTTCTTTCACTGACTTTACCAAGTCAAATCTTCCCACTGATTTCACCAAGTTAATTGATAAGGACTAGGATCAATTTCGGTCCATGGGCACCTAATTTAGTCTTACTGAATTAAAATCAGTTAAACTAATTCCTAGTGATATGGGTCAACTCGATTCACTAAGTGATCTAATCAAATCCTAATCGACCATGTCAGCCAGATAAGTGAGATCAGTGGAAGGGATATGCCATTAACTCATTAAAGATCGAAATAGTACGAGTAGCTCTCAATTAAAAATGACTGGTCTAAATAGCCAGACTTACCTTAGACACCAACTGGTTAATTAGATTTAATCAGATCAACATAGTAATTACAGGCTAGACCGCTTAGCCATGAATTAAGTCTATCTTGGTCTCATTAAATACATGGACTCATTCAACTACAACTATTGAAGTTGAGTCTAGGGTGTCCTTAACCTAATCTAAGTCAACACCTAGTTAGATTTGATCAACTACTCTAGTTTAATCCATTCTTTAACTAACCTTTAGTCTAACCCAATTAATGGATCTAATTCATCTAACCCTTTAACTTATAGAATTATAAATTTATCTTAGGATCTTTAATTCATAATTCTAGACCCTACTAGACAATACTTAATTCTTTTAATTAAGTTTTGGACTGATGAATTAGGATTTGATATTTTAAAAATAATTTTTAATTTTTGAAAGATTCTTTACAATCTAGCACTATTTCACTAAATAAGTCGACTCATTTCAAAAATGGGTCGGCTTATTTCACAAACAAGCACTAGTTGTAGGTTTCTTCAATCAAAAATAGCCATCAATTAGCTTCAGCTAACTTCTCGATCGAGTTGGCTCAGATCCCATTCGAGTTGGCCCAAGTAGAAGCTGAGCTTAGCTCGATCCCTAAGATAGCCGGCTCGAGCAAAAAAAATCAAAAACCCAACATTTCATCAAGCTAGCTCGGATCCCATCTGAGCCAGTTCGATCATAAGCTGAGTCAACTGGATTTCTAAGATAGTAGCTCGAGCAAAAGTCTAGAAGACTGACTTTCAGTTGAGCTCACTTGGATCCAATCCCAGTCAACTTGTGTAAAAGCCGAGCTGGCCTGATTCCTGACCAAGCCAGTTGGAGCAGTAGTCTAGAGATCATTTTAGGCTGGCACGCTACTCGAGCTAGCTCAATTCCTGAGATAGTTGGCTCGACCAGCAAATAGAACCTTCAAAATATTCTATTCAGGTTTAATCTAAACCTATGTATATTATATAAAAAATCATGAAATATTTAGATTCATGCCAGCTCAATTCCTGAGATAGTCGGCTCAACCAGCAAACAGAACCTTCACAATATCCTATTCAGGTTTAATCTAAACCTATGTATATTATATAAAAAATCATGAAATTTTTAGATCCAATCTAAATACTAATTCATGATGAAATTTAGATTAAAACCAATTCAAAATATATCATAAAAATTTATTAGATCATATCTAAAATTTTTTATGATCAATGTTATAGATCGTAATGTACCTGGACAATCTCTCCACTGTAAAGGATAAATCTTATAGCAGGACAACCGACAGTTCGTGCGATTATTATGTTATACATTAAATCTTTCTAATTTACATAAAAACATATCGAACAACCTATTGCTCTGATACCATCTAAAGAAAACCTAGCAAGATTCTAAGCATGCTTTTCAAAACATTTTCAAAAAATGACAGTGGAAGCTAAAGTAATCTACATTAATTTACTGCATGCTATGATCTAATCATAAAATCCTACTTTAGGAACTCTGACATGTTAATATGCATTAAAGAAATAAAATACAATCGATCAGCAAATCATATTTACTGATCGATCTATGTTCAGAGCATAGTACCTACGCGTGGATAGATGATCACCGTAATTAAGATCCATCAAAAAATCTCTCTCATATCGCGTTGTAGCCACACACATGTTCAGCCCCTACGGTGAGTCCACACGGAGCTCCTAGTCCTGATCAGCCCCTCTCGTGTATTAGCTATTAGATGTGGCCCTAGAAGCAAGATTGGCTAAACACTTATAATACACTTCTAAGGATAATTTTATAATTTTGATTATAAATTAATAATTTTTTTTTTATCATAGCATGTATTTAAAGTATCTGTGATACATCCTTTGAGTTAATGGTAGTGACAATTCATATTTTCAAGAATTAAAAATTTAAGACATGAATTTTCATAATTAACTCATAAACTACTCTCGATCGTAAGATCATCACGAGGATGGTGATCGATCTAGAAGGTTGGTGTATGATCACTTTTTTAGAATAAATGAGTCTTAAGTCTATGGTATGAAGACACTGGAGCAAGAGTATAGGTACTCGTTAGAGAATGAGGGCATTAAGCGTGAACACCTCGAGCAGTCATAAGGAAGTCTACCTTCTTATCGATGACTGGTTCGATGCTGCAGTGGTGTGTCTGATTTTTTTAACCTGAGGTGCATTGGCAGTTCACCTTGAGGGTGTTATAGTTTCACTATACCATAACTCGATCTCCTAGCCATTCGAAATCCTGAGGTGTATGTTGGCTATAGCATGTTCATTGTAGGAATTGGATTGCACCAATAGGAGATCTATCTACCTTGGTAGATGAGGAGTAGCCCTATGGTAATCATGAGATTATGTTCTTAAGCCCAAGGCCATGGCAGCGTGAAGATGATAGAAAGAGTTTCTATTAGGATTTCACATCAGACTCGAATTGAATGATTAATTTATATGACAAATGTTGGGTTTGACGAGTTCACCTTAATCCTAATCTTGTCGGGGCTCAAGATAGAAGAACCCAATCACACAAGTAGCTACACTAAGAGATTCTTTTTTGGTTTTGATGGCTTGCTACCATATATTGCTAGGTGTCACTAGTGGATTTTGGGAGCAATTAGAATGATCTTGATGATCGATCATTATAATTGTATGAATTAGAAAAGTTTTGGTCCATCGAAAGATATTTCGATGATGGAGATCTTGATATATCTCATTACCATATGGAACTAAACCTAATTGGATCACAAAAATAAGAGTTTGTGTCTAGATGTCATCAATTGGGCTAATCTAGTTCAATTGATTCGGATTAGATCTAATTAGATTCAAGAAAATCATGCTAGCATATGATTGAGCCTAATATTCTCCTTTTATAATCATTCTAGTTTGTCTTGATTGAGCCAAATTTATTTAGGCTCACTCAGGAACTTTGTCTTAGTCTGATTGGAGCTTGTCCAGATCAGAAAAAGATGATTTTATTTTATTAAATGAATTTAAGATAACACCTATTAATTCCTATCACCTATCATTTTCTAGTTTCGGACATGGAGGAAAAACACTATTTTCCGCCGCTGGATCATGCAGATCCTTTTCTGAGGGAGATTTTTCTAAAAATTTCTAAATGATCTAATCAAATCTAAGAATTCTCATATCTAATTATGGTGATTTAAAATTAAAAATTAAAAATTAAATTAAATTAAATTAAATTCAAAGTACCTGATTGGGTAATCTAATTATCTTGTAATGATCCTATTGATTCCTAAGATTCTGGAAGGAGCCGCACACGCACCTAGCCTCTACCGATATCCACTCAGGCAGGATCTGAATGTC
The DNA here is from genome assembly GCA_006176705.1 of Cocos nucifera. Lineage (NCBI taxonomy): Eukaryota > Viridiplantae > Streptophyta > Magnoliopsida > Arecales > Arecaceae > Cocos > Cocos nucifera. The sequence continues at coordinate 19,536 of QRFJ01002969.1, read as the reverse complement.
TTCTCCTTACGAATCTTTTTGCTAAAAATTAGATCTGGATTTGATCCAAAGAACCTTCAAAACTATTTCTGAAGACAACCCGTCTATCACACGAACACCGTCGCATAGATCTTGAATATTATGCCAAAAGCTTTGGATCTTCTTCTCAGATTTGTGCCTAACTTTTTAGGCTTATAGAAAAAAAGAAGAGAGAGGATAGAGGGGGTGTGAGATATCAAGGATGGTAGACTTTGGGCATGAAAAATTATTTCTTGCATTGAATGCACTTTGATGTGAGAAAGGCTTTTATGTCCAATGCCAACTTAGAGCTCTTTTTGACCAAAATAACTTATTTATTTTATTATTAGCACTCTATGACTTATTCTCCATGAAAGACCATCCGATCTTATCTATTTTTTTCACCAAAAATGATTTAAAAAGGTATCGACATGACTAGATAAGGAAGAGTCCACTATGCCTAGGATTCTTCCCTCAAGAGTTTGATCTAAATCAAACTCTATCATAACTCAGTTTAGACACCTTCAAAAATTATAAAATTTGGTACACCCAACGCATAGCTCATGTTCTATAATATATCCAAAAATTAGATCAAAATAATTTCAAAATAATTTTATATAAGTATCTGATCAGGTGACCCTCAATTCTCTCAAATAGGTCAACTTTTCTAGAGTATCTGTACTCTCACTCTGGTGTCTCCACACCATAGACTCAAGACACGTCTATCTTAAGAAAGTGATCATACATGAATCCTCCGTATGGATCACCATTCTTGTGATGATCCTACAGTTGGAAGCAGTTTATGAGTTAATTATGAAAATTCATGTCTTAAATTTTCAACTCTTGAAAATATGAATTGTCATTACTATTAACTCAAAGGATATATTACAGACACTTCTATATACACACTATTATAGAAAATAATTTTTTTATTAATTTATAATTAAAATTATAAAATTATCCTTAGAAGTGTATTACAAGTGATAGCCAATCTGGCTTCTAGGGCATACATCTAACAAACTTCCACTTGATCTAAAGCCAATTGGCTACAAATCTAAGTACCATCTTCTCAAGATGGGCTTCAATCTTCTGCTGGCTCAATGGCTTTGTCAGCAGATCAGTCGCATTATCTACAGTATCAACTCTCTTGACCTCGACCTATCCCTTCTCGAGATAACCGCGGATGTGGTGGTATCGCTGCTCGATGTGCTTAGATTTCTGGTGAGACCACAGCTCCTTAGTTAGGGCTATGGCACCATTGTTGTTGTAGTATAGAGGGATGGCATCTGATGGTATCACTCCGAACTCTGTGGTGAACTTTCTGTACCAAAATACCTCCTTTGCAGCTTTCAATGCAACGATGTACTCTACTTTCATGATGGAATCTGCTATCACAGTATGCTTGAAACTCTTCCAACTGACAGCACCACCATTGCGCACAAATAGACTTTTAGTTTTTGACTTTCAATCATCTATATCGGATATAAAATTTGAGTCTGTATACCCCTGAACCTAGAGTTCTCCATTACCAAAGACTTAAAACATATCCTTAGTCCTTCTCAAGTACTTAAGGATATATTTCACAAAAATCCAGTGCACTTCATTTGGATTTGACTGATACTTGCTCGTGATACTCACAGCATGGGCAATATCAGGTCGTGTACATAGCATGGCATACATGAGGCTTCTTATTATTGAAGCATAAGGGATCTTGCTCATGCATTCAATCTCCTCGGATGTGTTGGGACACATCTTCTTGGAGAGATGAATGCCATGTCTTAAGGGCATCAATGCCCTCTTGGAATTTTTCATGCTAAACCACTTTAGCACCTCCTCTATGTACATCTTCTTTGAGAGACCCAGCATCCTATTTGGTCTATCTCTATAGACCTTAATTTCTAGAATAAAGGATGCCTCTCCTAGGTCTTTCATGGAGAATTCTTTAGACAACCATATTTTGATTATAGTCAACATGAAAATATTATTTTCAATTAGGAGAATGTCATCCACGTATAGTACGAGAAAAATAACAGCACTCCCACTGACCTTTTTGAAAACATAGGGCTCCTCGTTCTTGATGAATCCAAATGATTTGATCACATTATTGAAATGAGCATTCCAGCTCCGAGATGCTTGCTTAAGTCCATATATAGACCTTTGCAGCTTGCAGACCTTGTGATCAGTTTTACTGGATGTGAAACCTAGCGGTTGTTCTATATAGATATCTTCCTTAAGATATTCATTTAAGTATGTCATTTTTACATCCATCTGTCATATTTCATAATCGAAATAGGCTACAATAACAAGCAATATGCGAATGGATTTAAGCATGGCTACTAGTGAAAAAGTATCCTGATAGTCAATACCTTCGCACTAACTATATCCTTTTGCTATGAGCCTTGCTTTGAATGTCTCTACATTTCCATCGACACCTATCTTTCTCTTGAAGATCCAGTTACACCCAATAGGTACTATACCTTCAAATGGATCTACCAAGGTCCAGACTTGGTTCGAGCATGTTGAGTTAATCTCTGACTTCATTACCTCTAACCATTTCTTGGAGTCGATATCTAATATCGCTTCATCATAGGTTTTGGGATCATCACCATGAACCCCTTTTCCTATGACGAACATTTTCTCTACGTCCTCTGAAATAGTACCTAAGTACCTTTTAGGAGAACAAAAAATTCTTTCTGATCTATGAGATGGATGAGGTAGTGATTCGACTGGCTCAATCTAATTGGGTTCCATAGGTTCCTTGGCTCGTGGCTCTTAGGAGACTTTTTCCTCAAGCCTAATCTATCTTTCGATGCCATTATCTTGAATAAACTATTTTTTAAGAAAGATGGTGTCTTGACTCACAATCACATTATGATCTTTCGGAAGATAGAAAAAATATCCTAATGACTCTTTAGGATATCCAATAAATCGAGCTCTAAAGGACCTAGACTCTAATTTATCTGCTTATTGTCTCTTGACATGGACCGGACAATCCTAAATTCTAAAATGACTCAGACTTAGTTTCTTACCTTACCATATCTTATACGGTATGGTAGGAATGGTTTTAGATGGAACCATATTCATTAGATATATAGCAGTCAACAGACTATATCCCCAAAGAAACTCATGAAGGTTCATGAAGCTCATCATGGATCGAACCATATCTAATAGGATCCGATTTCTTCATTCTAAAATCTCGTTGAGTTGAGGCATTCCAGGTGGAGTCCATTGTGAGACTATGCCATTATCCTTAAGATAGTCTAGAAATTCTCAACTAAGGTATTCGCCTCCTCGATATGATCGAAGAATCTTAATGAATTTTTCTATTTATTTTTCTACTTTGAGTCTGAATTCCTTGAACTTTTCAAAAGCTTTAGACTTGTGTTGCATCAAATACACATACCCGTACCGAGATAAATCATCGATAAAGGTGATGAAGTAGATGTAATTGCCCCAAGCTAGCACATCAAATGGGCCGCATACATCAGTATGTAGTAGGACAAGCAGGTCTATGGCCCCTTCCCTATGTCCCATAAAAGGAAGCTTGGTCATTTTACCATGAAGGCATGATTCATAAATCGGATATGACTCAAAAGTCAACGGACTTAATAGCCAATATTTCTCTAATTTGTTAATCCTATCTTTAGCTATATGACCTAATCTAAGGTACCAAAGATACCTATCATTTAGACTATCCCTAGGTCGATTTGTTCCTATGGCATTCACGTTTTGCTCGACAGACTCCATAACGAGCATTCCTTCAGAAGGTCCTTGTTCCTACTTATTCTTTAAGCTGGCCAGATAAAGAGGGTTGTTCTACTTCTAATGGCTATCAGTGTTGCAATGAAAATATTTTTCTTTATCAACGACCTTTTTCTTTGGCTTTGCCTTCTTTTTGTTCTCACCATTCATCTTCTACTTCTTCACGGACTTTTTCTTCTTTCCAAAAGACTTTCTTTTGAAAGAAGTCTGCTTCACAGTAAGTATTGAGCCTTTAGAACTTTTCATAGAAAGCTCAGTAGTAACCAGCATATTCATGAGCTCAGTCGAGGTATTCTGAAGTTTATGCGTATGGTAGTTCATGATGAACTGCCCATATGCATCAGTCAAGGATTGTAGAATTATGTCAGTCTGTAGATTCTGATCTAACTTGATACTGAGCTTCTCAAGCTCTTCTAAGTCCTTGATCATCATAAGACAATGATCTTGGACTGACTGCCCATTACGTATTTGAGCCTTAAAAAGTCTTTTAGTAACTTGATATCTAGTTGTACAACTATGTTCACCAAACAACTCTTGCAGGTGAGCCAACATTTGGTAGCTAGTCTTAATATCTTCATATTGGTGCTGGAGCTCATCAGACATCAAGCCCAACATGTAATACCTAGCTTTGTTATCTTCATCCATCCACTTCTCGAGAGATGCTTTCTGATCAGTGGATGGATGGGCTAGTAATGTGGGAGGATCCTATTCCAACACATGAGTCAACTTCTCGAAATCCAAAATAATTTTGAAGTTTCAGAGCTAATTCTTGTAGTTGGATCTGGTCAATCTATGGGTGTCCAGGATATGGGCTAGTGGATTGGATGCAAATATTTTTCTATAGAGAGTCAAAATTTCTAGTTAGATTTTATAATTTGACTTAAATAATTTATTTAAGAATTTTATTTTTAAATAAATTAGGCTCCCACTATTTACTCAGATCTCTGCACTCTCTTGGTAGAGATGCAAAAATTTCCATGATTATAGATTTCTAGTCGGTGGTGCGGTCCCATGAATTGACTCACCATCTCACCTAACAGTTATTGGTAATGGATCAACCGATGAGTGGACAACTCTTATCCAATGATTCTCTAATCATGGTGCATCCAAACTTGATCTCTAATTCGTGAATCTCACCATGTTTGGAATATTGATCCACTTCTTAGTTAAGTCAGATCCATAATTTACATAGATTAGATTTTTGATTGGATCCCTCACTGTATCCAGAATATTGAGCCCAACCCATAGCATTCAATGCCTAATAGACATGGTTGCATCTTTTCAATACAACTGAACTACTATGTCCAATCAAAATCAACCCTGAGAAGGGCCCACGCATCTACAATGGTGGAAGATCTTAGACTTAATATTTTCTTAAGAAGATTTAATTTAGGTCTCTTTAAACTTGACTTGATTTAGTAATAATAATTATGACTAACCTAGTGGCATGAGTTGGCTCAAATTACTAGCCACCTCAATTCAAAACTGGATCGACACAAATGACCAAGTAAGTGAGATCGATGGACGGGATATGTAATTAGCTCGATAAGAATGCATTCAGATCGAGTAGCTCCCAATTAAAGATCAGTCGATTATATCTGCCAAACTTACCTTAGACATCAAATTATCAAATCAGAACCAATTGGATTAGCCTATAATCCAGGCTCGAACCATAGAGCCAAATTAGATCTTGATTTGATCGAGTCACATCTTAATATGATTCAATCTTAATCCAGACTTAATCTTATTAAGTTGGTCAAATCTAAGCTTTCTTTGATCCTACCTAACCAACTCTTGATTTGGTTTAATCAACCGCTAAACTGAACTAAGCTACCCAAGCTCAAACCTAATTTTATGAATATATCTTAGATCTAAAAATTTATAATTTTAGATTTAATTAATTTCATAATCTTAATTTTTAATTAAGTTTTGGGTTCATGAACAAAATATGTAATAAAAATCCTAGGATTTTAGGATCTAAAATTTTGCAAAAAAATAAGTTCTAATTTTTGATTAAGGACGAACGCACAGCACCCCTACATGCCATAAAAACATCCCATCGAATAGGAGGAGAGGGCCTTTAAACCCTACTTTGTTCTTATGACCGGACGGCCATGGGGAACTCCTTAATCATAAATATAATTTTTTACTACAAAACTAGTTAGATCATATATCACATATGAAAAGATCTAACTAATACATGTCTTGCATACATCTCATGTATCAACAATATGCATACTTTCATATTTGAAACATCACATATTAAATCTAAAGAATAAAATTTTAAGTTTGATCATATCAAAATTAAAACTATTCTAGACATCTTATAGAACTATTCTATGATTAGTCTAATAATGCATCTTTCATATGTAAAATGAATAAATCAAAAAATTAAAAACTTTATTTTTTATTTCTAGATCTGATTATAATAATTATAATATTAAAAAAATAAAAATTAAATAGATCTAAAATTATGTTTAATCAAATTAAATACATGATCATAATAGACTACACATGAAACTATTCTATACCTAGTCTAGTCATGCATCTCATACATTTAGATCTAAATTATTTAATTTTTAATTTTTTAATTTTAGATCTAATCACATCTGATGTGACATCTAAAATTTTTAATATAAGATCATAAATAAAAATAAAATTAGATCTAAGGTAGATCTGAAGAACTACTAATGCAGCTTCGATACCAGTTGAAAAAAAAATACTGTTTTCCATCGTAGGATCATGCAGATCTAATCAGATCTGAGAAAGATTTTTCTAAAAATTCTTAAATAATTCAATTAGATCTAAGAGTTTTCAAATCTAATCATGATGATCTGATATTAAAAATTAAAAATTAAATTAAATTATATTTAATTTAAAGTATCTGATTGGATAATCTAACTATCCTATAATGATCCTGCTGATTTCTGAGGTTCTAGAAGGAGCCATGCACGCTCTTGGTCTCTACTAGTATACACTCATGCAGGATCTAAATGTCTTCTCCTCGTGAACCTTTTTTTCCAAAAATTAGATCTAGATATGATCCAAAGAACTTTTAAAACTATTTTTGAAGATAGCTCATCCGTCACACGAACACCGTCGCATAGATCCTGAATATTATGCCAAAAACCTTGGATCTTCTTCTCATATTTGTGCCTAACCTTTTAGGCTTGTAGAAGAGAAGAAAAGAGAGGATATATGAGGCATGAGATATTAGGTATGATAGACTTTGGGCATGGAAAATTATTTCATGCATTGAATGCACTTTGACGTGAAAAAGGCTTTTATGTCCAATGCCTACTTAGAGTCCCCTTTGACCAAAATAACTTATTTATTTTATCAATAGGACTCTAGTACTTATTCTCCATGAAAATCCATCAGATGTCATCTATTTTTTTTGCCAAAAAATATTTAAAAAGGTATTGGCATGAGTAGATAAGGAAAAGTCCACTTCACCTAGGACTCTTCCCTCAAGAGTTTGATCTAAATCAAACTCTATCATAACTTAGTCTAGACACCTCCAAAAATCACAAAATTTGGTACACCTAATGCATAACTCATTCTCTATCTATCCAAAAATCAAATTAAAATAAGTTTTATAAAATTTTTTAAAAGCATCTGATTAGGTAACCTTCAATTCTCTCAAATAGGTCAACTTTTAACCGTAGTCCAATTTGACTATGAATGGATTTAATTTTTATAATTAATCTTACTTGGACTTATTCTAGTCAGATAAAAATAAACTCAATCAAAATACAAGAATCATTTAAATCAAATTTGACTCGGTTGCGATGAATTAGAAAGATTTCAGAATGAGAAAGTCAGGCTTAATCATATGCTAGCATGATAACCTTGAACCTGATTGGATCTAATCCAAATCGATCAAACTGGCTTAGCTCAATTGATGACATCCAGACCCAAACCCTAATTTGTGTATGATAGGTTTGGTGTATAGGGCGGAAGCATGGATTTCAAAGCAAAAACATAAAATCATATAAACCAAACCCAAACCCTAGGACCACCTCATTAGCAATTAAATCATATAACATGCATTTGTAACATAAAAGAAAGTATTGGAACATACCTCTTATCGCTAAACCCTAAATTGACCCTGATCGTCGATAGCAGTCCGTCAGGGTTTCCACCATGTGCCCACGTGTTCATCCTCCAACGTTGATCCACATAGATACTTGATCAAGACACCAACACCTCTAATTTATATAATTAGAGTTATAATAATAAGAACTTTAATTAAAAGAGTAAGACCTTCTTTATCCTTTATGTCACCTCCCTTGCCTCTCCTTATCTATCTTTCTTTTTCTTTTGTCTTCTTAATTTTTCTTCCTAATCTCTTAGTCTTAAGATGACTTCTTGTCCTTATAATGACAAGGTCTAGATAAGAGAAAGGAAGAAAGAAAATTGGACAAAAAGAAACTCTTATATGAAAGAAAGATAATTTTCACACACACACAAGACTCTTGGTGCGCACCCCTATTTATAATGTACGTAGGGGTGCCAACTAAATTTCTTATGCCCTTTCATCATCAATATCTCATGCCCAATCAGCCAATCTCAAACATCATCAGTAAATAACGAGATGTAGACTTAGTCCAAGAGGTGCCTTAAAGTAGAAGGACTCTTGGACTAATTCTACGTAAGTTATTTACGAAGAGTCGCAATATTTCATCTTTGGCGCCATCCTTTTTCATCCATTAGATCATATAAAAAGGCCATCCAATGGCTCTAAAAAGGGATGCCCATTAAGCAAGAAGGCATGGAGATTATCTTTGAATAGTCAAAGTCCCAAGAGACTTTGACTTGGTCCAAGAGGCATCAAGGAGGAGTGGGCGGCATGGAGTCTTGGGCGGTAAGGGGTCTTGGGCGACAAAAAATCCCTTCTCAAAATAATAACGAAGTATTTCATCTACAGAAGGACTCTTCTGCACCCCATATCTGATGTCCATGCTAATATAAAAATTTACGTGGCATAACAAAATGAAAAAAGTCAAAGAAGTTAGGCACCAACTAATTCCATGTGCCAAAGAATTCTTTGCACATGAAAGACTTCCCGCGCGCAAGAGAGAGACTCTCTGGCATGTGGGATTTAGGTATGTGGCACCCCAATTGAAGCCCAATCAGTTTAGGTTAATCTAATTCAAGACCAAATCCTATTTGGCTCAAATCAGATCTAAATTAGCCCAAATCGAAAGTCGATTCGAATCCAATTTGAAACCTGGTACTAGGGTTTGCTACATGTGCTAGCATGTTCATCTTGCAAACATGGTCTAATCCAATTAGACCCTTAATCAACTCTCTTTGTGTGTGACCAATTGGGTTCCACATCTAACCAACAGTGAGTTTGGGTGTGATTTGACCTAATCTGGTTAGAACTCAACCAAACCGATTTAGGTCAAAACTAGCCAACCCAATTTGACTTAATTTAGAACACTTTCTAATTTAATGATCAAATTAGAATTTTTCGAATCTACAAGACATGATTGATGTCTAGCAACGTATCATGACTTCTCAGAAGATGTGAAATTTTGATGAAAATATCAAAAATATCCTTCAGTGAAAATTATCATGCAACTAGATCCTTCGATCTTCCTGCATCCTGAATATGACTCTGGTATGAAAATATGTCAACCCCAATATCATATTCATTTCTCTTTCAATTTTATGATGATGATTCATTTAATGAAACATTAGAAACTAATTCTAATTTTTCATCATGCTTTGATCAAAATCTTCCTGAATCAATATTTGTTTGAAGCAAGTAGGATGCTATTTTCTCTTATCGGGAGAGATCGATTCCATGTTAACCTGCTCATAACCTTCATATATATAATCTACCATATCCAGATCATCCCATACATAACTGAGTCATAAATGAGTATGAACCAAAATATGGATTTATATATATAAGATTCTATGGTAGTTTCCGGTCAAAGGATTACATGCACAAATTCCACTATGAGAACCATCTATTGGCATATAGATAAGACTCCATTAGATATTCTCGACTTGGATCAATTCAGTGAACTCATTCTCTAATGAGCACCCACATTCTTGTATTAGTGTCATGCACAAATTATTATGAGATCAATCATCCTCTCAATCGAGCATACAAAGAATGTGCTAGTCTTACCGAAAAACATTGATCCCTAACTCAATGTCCCATCGACTAGGAATATTTAAATTAAGGTTTTAAGATTTTAGGTCTCACTGGTATGATCTCATCATAATCCTAAAACCATATCCCTAATTTATAGGGTTCATCGTAATCTTTAATAAATAATAAGACACTACATATGATGAAATAAATGCCTTTATTTATTAAAAATATCATTACATGAGTTTGAAAGACAAAGAACATCCCAAAAAATTAATTGGCTTGAGGACATATTTCTTTCAATCTCCCACTTGCACTAAAGCCAATCACCCTTATATTTTAATCCCATACAATCAAGGTGGCGATCAAACAGTTGCAGTGGTAAAGCCTTAGTGAATGGGTCTGCTATGTTGTTCTTTGTGTCCACTCGTTCTATGACTACATCTTGTCTTTCAATAATTTCTCGAACAAGATGGAAATATCTCATAATGTGTTTGAATTTATGATGAGACCTTGGTTCCTTTGATTGAGCAACAGCTCTAGTATTATCACAGTAAAGTGGTACTGGATTCTCAATTTCAGGAATAACTCCCAATTCAGTGATGAACTTCTTCATCCAGACAGCTTCCTTGGCGGCTTCACTTACAGCTATGTATTCTGCTTCAGTAGTTTAGTCAGCTATACAGTTGGCTGCTTAGTACTCTTCCAACTTACTGCTCCACATGTTCAGAGTAAAGACATACCCTGAAATGGATTTGCCATCATCTGGGTCTGATTGAAAACTAGAATCAGAATATGCTTCTAATTTAAGATCAGAACCTACCATATACTAGAAAAATATCTTTAGTCCTTCTCAAGTACTTAAGAATATTTTTCACAGCTTTTCCAATGATCCTCTCCTGGATCAGCTTGAAATCTACTTGCAATGCCTAAAGCATAAGCAACATCAGGCCTTGTACATAACATGGCATACATTATTGATCCAACAAGCCGAAGCATAAGGAATAGAACTCATTCTATTTCTCTCTTCAGGTATCTTAGGAGACATCTTTTTAGAGAGATGTATGCCTTGACTCATGGATAAATAACCTCTTTTACTCCCATCCATACTGAATCTTTTCAGTATTAAGTCAATGTACCTTGATTGGGACAAGCCTAGCATCCTCTTAGATCTTTCTCTATAGATCTTTATTCCTAGTATATAGGATGCTTCTCCCAAATCTTTCATGAAAAATTTATTTGATAGCCATAATTTGACTGATTGTAACATTAGGATATCATTCCCAATGAGGAGTATGTCATCTACATACAGAACCAAGAAGACTATGGTTCTCCCACTAGTTTTCTTGTACACACATGGTTCATCAACATTCTTGATAAAACCAAACTCTTTTACTATTTTTCATCAAAATGGATGTTCCAACTCCTTGATGCTTGCTTTAATCCATAAATGGATCTCTTAAGCTTGCATACCTGATTTGGTCTCTCATTTGACTCAAATCCCTCTGGCTGTGACATATAGACCTCCTCCTCAAGGAAACCATTAAGGAAGGCAGTCTTTACATCCATTTGCCATATTTCATAGTCATGGTATGCTGCTATAGGCAAGCATAATCCGAATAGATTTGAGCATGGCAACAGGTGAAAATGTTTCATCATAATCAATCCCCTATTTTTGCCTAAAACCCTTAGCCACCAATCTGGCCTTATAGGTTTCAATTTGACCATCAGCTCCAATCTTTTTCTTAAAAATCCATTTGCATCCAATAGGATTTATATCCTCTGGTGCATCCACCAAAGTCCATACTTTGTTGGTGTGCATGGATTCTATTTTGGATTGCATGGCAGCCAGCCATTTGTAAGAGTCTTTACTTTTGACTGCTTCCGTATAGGTCAGAGGTTCGTCATTCTCAATGACTTGGGCTTCATTGTTCTCAATAATGAAACCCATACCTCATAGGTGTATTTCGTACTCTTTTAGACCTATGGATAGGAGTTATGTGTTCTGGTTCTTTTATGTGATTATATGGTTGAAGAAATTTCTTATTTGTTTTTCTTGAACTTCACTAAGTTCAATATTTCTGCCACTGCCCTTTTCTAGGATAAATTCTTTTTCCATGAAAGTGGCATGCCTACTTACAAATACCTTTTGTTCAGTAGGATGGTAGAATAAATATCCTATACTATTTCTAGGATATCCTATAAATAGACATCTGTCTGATCTAGCATCAAGTTTATGTCCAAAATTTCTTTTTGACATAAGCTGGACAACCCCATATCTTAAGATACTTAAGATTAGGTTTCTTACTTCTCCATATGTCATATGGAGTACTAGATACAGATTTAGAAGGAACTCTATTCAAGATGTAAATTGCAGTCTCCAGAGCATGACCCCAGAAGAAAATAGGTAATTCAGTGAAGCACATCATGGACCGTACCATATCTAATAAGGTACGATTTTTTCTTTCAGCTACACCATTTAATTATGGTGTATAAGGAGGTGTCCATTCAGAGAGAATCCCTTTAACTTTAAGATAGTCTAGAAACTCACTAGATAAGTATTCTCCTCCCCGATCAGATCGAAGGATTTTTATACATTGTCCAGTTTATTTTTCGACCATACTTTGATACTCTTTAAATTTATCAAAGGCTTCTGATTTGTGTTTCATAAGATACACATATCCAAACCTAGATAAATCATCAGTGAACGTTACAAAATAAGAGTATCCTCCTCTGGCTTGAGTTGTCATAGGACCACATACATCCATATGTACAAGTCCTAATAACTCATTTGTCCTTTCTCCATGTCCACTAAATGGAATCTTGGTCATTTTACCCATGAGGCATGATTCACAAGTTCCCAATGATTCATAATCAAAAGGATCAAAGAACTTTTCTTTGTATAACTTGTTAATCCTAGCCTCACTAATATGACCTAATCGACAATGCCAAAGTAAAGTATTATTTATGTCATCTCTCTTATATTTTTCTATTTTCATCAATATGAAATATATTGTCATCCAAACATAGAGTCAACAAACCATTGCTAAATATGCCAAAACAAATATTTTCATTAGAATATTTGATCGAGCAACCTTCGCTCGTTACATTAAGACTATAACCTTATTTTAATAACAAGGGTATAGATATAATATTTCTAATGATCTTAGGCATATAATAACAATTTGTAAGCTCTAAGATCTTTCCATAAGGTAACTTCAATATATTTGTCCCTACAGCTTCTGCTTGGATAGACTCTCCTCCAACGCCATAGAGCTTGAAGTCACCTTTCTTCAAACTCTTAATTTTCTGTAGCCCCTGCAAAGATTTGCAGATATGAAAACCACAGTCGGTATCTAATACCCAAGAATTTGAAATGGAAGAATTTAATGATAATATAGTATGTATCTCATACATACCTTTTGGTGCATTATTTGCACCAGACTTCATGGTTGCAAGGTAAGCCTTGCAATTCCTCTTCCAATGATCTATTTTGCCGTAGTAAAAATAGATCGTCTGTTTGGAGATCCTTTTTCCTCTTTTTCTTCTTATTTATACCACTTTTAGGATTCAACCTTCTCTTTGAATTCTTTTTTCCTGCCTTCTTCTTGGAGATCCCATCCACAAGAAGAAGAGGAGCCTTATCTTTCTTGATATGGCTTTCTGCTATCTTGAGCATATTTAACAGCTCAGGCAAGAAAGAATTCAGTTTGTTCATGTGATAGTTCATGACAAACTGAGAAAATGATTCTTGGAGTGATTGCAGGATCAAATCCTGACTTAACTCTCCATCCATAACAAAACCTAATTGACTTAATCGAGTGATTAGGTCAATTACCATCAAAACATGATTTTGTATGGAATGTTCCTTCTATCATTCTTGCATGAAATAATTGCTTAGATATCTCATATCTAGCAATCCTACTATGCTCTCCATAAAGCTCTTTTAGATTGAGCAATATGGATTGAGTGTCCATGCCATCATGCTGCCTCTGTAATTCATTATTCATAGAGGCAAGTATGATGCATTTGACAGTAAGAAATCATTTTGCCACATCTTGTATGTAGGACTTATCTTCATCTGTGGCATCATTTTCTAATGGCTTAGGATCAGGGGCATCAAGAATATAGGAGAGTTTTTCTTGACTGAGTACTATTTTTAGGTTTCTCAACCAGTCAACATAATTTTGACCAGTCAATTTATTTGAATCCAAAATTGAACGCAATAAAAGTGAAGAAGCCATTTAATCTACATAATAAAGAATAATATATAAGCAAACAACTCATGATGACAAACATAATTAAATCAGGACTTTAATTTAATTATGTCTCCCACTATTTAATCAAAAACTCATAACCCTCTTATTGATTTTCTTAGTGAGAATAAGATCCTAATTCCTTATAAAAGGTCTTGTGGTTGCACAACAAACCTATTATAAGTTCAAAGGTAGGAAACTCTTTCCAATTGCACTTTATGCAACTCTAAAAAAAAAACTTTTGCCTCTAAAATATTAATAGCCTTGTATTAGCATAACAAACTTTAATGTTTTAGTTTAAATAGAATCCTTCATTTCTATACAGTCAAAATGAAATATGACTACTTTTGTGGTTACACAACAAAGCAGTATATTCAAAATGCTGTAGGCATCTCAATGCACTAGATTAATATTACATCATTTCCATGATAGTTCTTGTGGTTACACAACAAAACTAATATGATTCTGAACATAATAAGAACCTAGTATGAAGGAAGGCCTTAATGTAGTGAATATAATACTAAACATTTCAATCTAGAATTAAATTAATCAAATCGGCTAGGTAAGTGGAAGTCCCCCTGTTGCTTTCCTTAGACATCAATAAATTGGCTAGGTCAGACAACAAAATCAATTGAAAACCACATTCACTTTACCAATCATGAACCATTTATCCTAGACACCGATTGATCAATTAAATATCCCGACTGATACAGCTATAGATTAATTACACTATAACTTAATATATCTCGATGTACATTCTGATTTAAAACAAACTAAATGCCTAATAGCTTCAATTATAATATATATATATATATATATATATATATATATATATATATATATATATATATATATATATATATACTACCATGTATAATTATTCTAGGACAACCATCATTATATAGTGAATACTTTCCACTATATCAGGGCAACCTTTATAGAATAATATATACATCATAATCTCATTATGATAAATAAAAGAACATGATCTCATTATATAAATACCATACAAATAAACACAAAAAATATATCATACTTTTCTTTTGTGCCATTATATTATAAGCAAAGCATTATATGATTTAACCTAATAAGGCTTGCTCTGATACCACTGATGGGTTTGGTGTACAGGGCAGAATCATGGATTTCAAAGCAAAAACATGAAATCATATAAATCAAACCCGAACCCTAAGACCACCTCATTAGCAATTAAATCATATAACATGCATTTGTAACATAAAAGAAAGTATTAGAACATACCTCCTATCGCTAAACCCTAAATTGACCCTGATCGTCGGTAGCAGTCCATCAGAATTTTCACTAGGTGCCCACGTGTTCACCCTCCAATATTGATCCACATAGAGACTTGATAAAGAAACCAGTACCTCTGATTTATATAATTAGAGTTCTAATAATAAGAACTTTAATTAAAAGGGCAAGACCTTGTTTAGTCTTTATGTCACCTTCCTTGCCTCTCCTTATCTATCTTTCTTTTTCTTTTGTCTCCTTAATTTTCCTTCCTAGTCTTTTAGTCTTAAGATGACTTCTTGTCCTTATAATGACAAGGTCTAGACAAGAGAAAGAAAGAAAGAAAATTAGACAAAATGAAACTCTTGTAAGAAAGAAAGATAATTTTCACACACACACAAGACTCTTGGTGCGCACCCCTATTTATAATGTACGTAAGGGTCCCAACTAAATTTCTCATGCCCTTTCCTCATCAATATCTCATGCCCCATCAGCCAATCTCACACCTCATCAGTAAATAATGAGATGTAGACTTGGTCCAAGAGATGTCTTAAAGCAGAAGGACTCTTGGACTAATTCTACGTAAGTTATTTACAAAGAGTCGCAATATTTCATCTTTAGCGCCACCCATTTTCATCCATTAGATCATATAAAAAGGCCATCCAATGGCTTTAAAAAGGGACACCCATTCAGCAAGAAGGCATGGAGATTATCTTTGAATAGTCAAAGTCCCAAGAGACTTTGACTAGGTCCAAGAGGCATCAAGGAGGAGTGGGCGGCATGGAGTCTTGGGCGGCAAGGGGTGTTGGGCGACAAAAAATCCCTTCTCAAAATAATAACGAAGTATTTCATCTGCAGAAGGACTCTTCTATGCCACATATCCGAAGTCCATGCCAATATAAAAATTTATGTGACATAACAAAACGAGAAAAGTCAAAGAAGATAGGCGCCAACTAATTCCATGCGCCAAAGAATTCTTTGCGCATGAAAGACTTCTCACGCATAAGAGAGAGACTCTTTGGCATGTGGGATTTAGGTATGTGGAACCCCAACTAAAGCCCAATCAGTTTAGGTTAATCCAATTCAAGACCAAATCCTATTTGGCTCAAATTAGATCTAAATTAGCCCAAATCGAAAGCCGATTCGACTCTAATTCGAAACCAGGTGCTAGGGTTTGCTACATGTGCTAGCATGTTCATCTTGCAAACATGGTCTAATCCAATTAGACCCTTAATCAACTCTCTTTGTGTGTGACCTATTGGGTTCCACATCTAACCAGTAGTAAGTCTAGGTGTGATTTGACCTAATCTGGTTAGAACTCAACCAAACCGATTTAGGTTAAAACTAGCCAACCCAATTTGACTTAATTTAGAACACTTTCTATTTTAATGATCAAATTAAAATTTTAATTTGACATTATTGACGTCTAGCAACATATCATGACTTTCTGAAAGATGTGAAATTTTGATGAAAATACCAAAAATATCCTTCAATGAAAATTACCATGCAACTACATCCTTAGATCTCCCTGTATCATGAATATGACTCTGGGTATGAAAATATGTTAACCTCAATATCATATTCATTTCTCTTTTTATCTTATGATGATGATTCATTTAATAAAATATTAGAAACCATTTCTAATTTTTCATCATGCTTTCATCAAAATCTTCCTGAATCATCATTTGTTTGAAGCAAGTAGGATGTTATTTCCTCTTACCGGGAGAGATCGATTCCATGTTAACCTACTCACAACCTTCATATATATAATCTACCATATCCAGATCATCTCGTACATAGCTGAGTCATGAATGAGTATGAACCAAAATATGGATTTATATATATAAGATTCTATGGTAGTTTCAAATCAAAGGATTGTTAGATATATGTGCTCTAGAAGCTAGAATTGGCTGACACTTGTAATACACTTCTAGGGGCAAAATTATAATTTTGACTAATATCAATAAAAGGGTTATTTTCTATCACATATGTGTATTTAGTGTCTGTAATACATCCTTTGAGTTAATGATAATGATAATTCATATTTTCAAGAGTTGAAAATTTAAGACATGAATAATCATTATTAACTCATAAAATGCTCCCGACCATAGGATCATCACGAGGATGGTGATTGATCTGAAAGATTGGTATACAATCGCTTTTCTTTAGTAGATGAGTCTTGAGTCTACGGTGTGGAGACACCAGAGTGAGAGTATAGATACTCATTAGAGAACGAGAACACTGAGCATGACCATCTTGAGTAGTCATTAGGAAGTCTACCTTCTCGTCAATGACTGACTCGATGCTGTAGTAGTGTGTCTGGTTCTTTGACCTGAGATGCATCGGTAGTTCACCTTGAGGGTGTTATAGTTTGACTACACCATTACTCGATCTCCTAGCTATTCGAAACCCTGAGGTGTATGTTGGCTATAGCATGTTCATTATAGAAACTGGATAGCATCAAGATGGAATCTATCTACCTCAGTGGTAGAGGAGCAGCCCTATGATGATCATAAGAATCAAGTCCAGAAGTCCATGGCCATGGCAGAGTGAAATAATAGAAAGAATTTCTATTTAGATTTTCATATTGGACTTGAATCGAATGATTACATCATATGACAGAGACTAGGGTTTGATGAGTTCACCTTAACCCTAATCTGATCGGAGCTCAAGATAGAAGAACTTAATCACACAGGTAGCTGCACCAAGAGGTTCGCATTCAGCTCTGATGGGTTGCCACCATATACTGCTAGGTGTCACTGATGGATTTTGGGAGCAATTAGAATAATTTAGATGATCGATCATTCTAGCTGTTCGAATCAGAAGAGTTCTAATCCATCGAAAGGAGTTTCGATGATGTCGATGATAGAGATCATGACATATCCCATTATCATACAGAACTGAACCTAACTAGGCCACACAAACAAGGGTTTGAATCTGGTGATCATCAATTGAACTGATCCAGTTCAATTGATCTGAATGAGATTCAATTAGGTTCAAGAAAATCATGCTAGCACTCGATTGAACCTAACGTTCTTCTTTTACTATCATAAATAGTTGTCCTGACTGAGCCAAACAAGTTTGTGCTTGACCAGAGGCCTTCATTTGGTCTGATTGGAGCTTGTCCAAGTTAGAAAAAGTTGTCTTATTTTATAAGACATTACCTGCCATTTTTGGTCACCTACCATTTCTCATCCTTTGACTTTGGTCAAAAGTTGACCTTTGACTGGTCAAACATTGATCATTGACACTTTGACTTCTGTCCATATGTCATGCACCTATTGGAGAGTCGGTGGGGGCCTGTCCCCCTATCAGAACCTAGCAAGGAGGAGGGCGCACGCCACCCTTGGTGCGTGCCCAAGTTGGAGGCGCCCAGGAATCCCTATAGGATAGGGACTCCATCTCCTTTTTGGATTCCGATTAGAGTTCTCCTAAGAACCAACTTTAACTGGTCTTAGGCACCCTCTAAGGAGAAATCTAGGGGACTCTATTCTCACCAATCAGATTTAGATCTGATTTCACAAAGAGTTGTGATTGGTTGGGAAGAAGAGGAGTTGGGTCACAGACAGTCTATAAATAAGACCCTGCGCCCAACCCAAATTAAGATTGAAAATTAAAATCCCACGCCCCAAGGCTGCCTCTCCTCTCTTCCTCCATACCAAACCAACCTTCTCCCTCTCCTCTCCACATCCAAAAGTATTTTGGACCTTGGTTGGTGCAATCCAGACGAGAGAAAAGGCGACTGAATGCTAGAAGGCTGCGTTGCTGCAAAGGACAACTGCTGATCTTCAAAAGGAGTTTTGAAGATCCTCAAGATCAGATCTAGATCTAATTTTTGGAGATGTGATAGAAAAGAAGAGAATCTCTAAATCCAACTTGAGTGGATACCGGTAGAGGTCAGGCACTTGCATGGCTAGATCCAGAACCTTTCTGCTCACAGGATCATCATCGGGTAATAGGATTACCCACTTTAAGGTAAATTAAATTTGATTTAATTTATATAATTTTATTTTAATTATTAAAATAATAAGAATTAGATCTAAAATATCTTAGATCTAATCTAGATCAAAGAGAAAAAATTTTGAAATATATCTCTTGATCTGATCAGATCTGAACGAATCTGATCCAAAAAATCAGGATTTTTCTTCAACTGGTATCAGAGCC
>QRFJ01002968.1:124395-282049 GCA_006176705.1 Cocos nucifera | reverse complement strand
TCAAAGCACCAACGTGGATGCAGAAGAAAACGGTAAGTTAGACTCAATAACGAGCAACCTCCAGAAGGACCTCCTTCTTGGTTCTTTACGGTGGCAGGTAAGTAGGGCAGTTCCGGCTTCCAATGGCCGTCGTGTTGCACAATGGAAACACTTTCTTTGCCAATGGCCTTTTTCTTCGGTTCTGCCTTCTTCTTCTTTGGATCCTTCTACCTTTGCTTTTTTCACAGACTTCTTTTCTTTCCATAAGACTTTCTTTGGAAGAAGTCCGTTCCAAGGCAAGATACTGAGCCTTTAGAACCTTTCATAGAAAAGTCAGTTGGTAACCAGCATATTCATCAACTCGGCCAAGGGAATTTCTGAGTATCATGTGTAATCATTGATGGAATTGCCCATATGCTCAGTCAAGGATTTGCAGAATAATTATCATTCTGGCAAGTCCAAGTCCAATTTCACACCGAGCTTCTCAAGCTCTTCCCATGTCTTGATCATGTCAGACAGTGGATCTTGGACTGACTGCCCATCACGCATCTTAGCTCCTTAAAAAGTCGTTTTCGTGACTTGATATTTGGCTGCGCGACCTCTGTTCACCAACATCTCTGCAGTGAGCCAACATTGGCGAGCAGTCCCGATATCTTCATGTTGGCGCTGGAGCTCATCAGACATCGAGAGCCCAACATTAGTATCTGGCCTTATTGCTTCGTCAATCCATTTTTCCAGAGACGCTCTTCTGTTCAGTGGATGGACGAGCTGGTAAGGGGAGGTCCTGGTTCCAAAACATGTTAAACTTCTCTGAACCACAAAACAATTTTTAGTTCCTCGAAGCCAAATCTTTTATAATTGTCCAGTCAGGATCATGTGATGTCCAGGATACCGTGCCAGGTAAGGGTTGCGCAGACAATAATTCCTTATAGAGAGTCACAAGTTCTAGTTAGATAATTGAATGTATCTTGACTTGCACCAATTATGTTTAGGGATTTTTATTTTTAAACACCAATTATGCTACCACTCATTTCCTCGGATCACTACAACTCCACTCTGTGAGATGCGGAAAATCTCCGATTGATTAAGATTTTCTAGTGGGTGAGTGGGGCTCTCACAAACTGAACCTCATACTCATACCTAACAGTTATGGTTGATGGGTTTAAGCCAATGAGCTATACAACACCTGTTCATATGATCTCTCTAATCATGGTAGTCAACCTAACCAGACTTATGGTCTCCTAATTCGAAATTGCCACCAATCATCAACGAATATATTAGATCCCTCCTTGAGTTAAGCTACGACCCACCATTTGCATTAGACTGGGTTCCAATTGGTCTCCTCACCAGTACTCCGAAATATTGAGCCCAACTTTCATCTTCCAGCCCATAGCAATCCAAGTGCTTAATAGACATGGTTTGCGTCTTCCGTGCAATCTGAGGCCATGTATCCAAGCGAGAACAATCAACCCCGTGAAGGGCCCGCACATCTACACATGGTGGAACAGACCTCAGACTTAATCTTTTCTTAGGGAGAATTATTCAAGGTCTTCCATTAAACTAGGACTGGCTTATCATAACATTATGACTAACCTAGTGGAATGGCGTCAGCTCGGGGAGGGTGGATTATGACCACTTCAGATCAGAACTGTGCAACAGATTATGGGCAAGTAAGTGGAGACGGTGGGAAGGAATAGCGTTAACTGCAACAGAACGACATTTCAGGTCGTATGCTTCCAATAAAAACCAAGTCGCGTTCGTCTTAAGCCAAACTTACCTTAGACACCAATTGATTGATCAGAACCAATTGGGGTTAGCCACAATCCACTCTAACCTCTGAGACTAAATTAGGTCCTTGCTTGATCGTAACTCGTCTTGACCCAGGACTTATCCTATTAGGCTGGGTCATTTGAAGACATTGTCTGGATCCCTCTAACACACTCTTTGATTCGGTTTGATTCAAGCCGCTTAGACCTAATTGAGTCTGACCCAAGCCCCGAACCCAGTAATTAGAATATGTCTTATGATCTGAAATTCTAATTTTAGACTAAATAATATTCTGATAAACTTAATTCTTAATGTAAGTTAGGTTCATAAAAAAATAGCAGCAATAAATCTAGGTCTTAGGATCCTAAGGGTTTTGCAGAAAAGTAAGTTTTGGGTTTCTGATTAAGGACGTAACGACGCAAGCACCCAACCACTATCATAAGAACACCCCATCGAATGGAAGAGAGGGCCTTTAAACCCTTCTTCTTCTTATGACCGAAGCGCCGAAAAAAAGAAACGCCTTAATCAGGATCTGAACATTCAATATACAAAAAACAGTATATAGAATCTAATATCATATATCTCATATACAAAGTAGATCTAATCAGGCAGATTTTGCATACTATTCATGTATCATAATCATGCATGTTTCCAGGGATTAAATTCATCATAATAATTGAAAAATTGTTAGATTTAATTGATTAATCAAAATTTAAATTCTAATCTAGACATTATGTAGAACTATTCTCAACATAGTCTAGTCAATCATCATCATAATCTCATAATGATATATTATAAATTACAATAATTTATCTTTATATGATGGTTTATAATACACTTATAATAATCAGAAAATCCAGTAAAAAGATCAGATACTATTATCGGATTATCACAAATATAAAGCAGAAACTATGGTTCTATAGAACTTTTCTATCTAGAACTATCTGCATATCTTCTGTATCTTAGATCCAAATCATTATTTTAATTTTCTTTTCTAGGATTCGTTGATTCACATCTCATGTGATATCCTTAAATTACTATTTTTTAATAAAATTAAAAATTAAAATCTAGATCTAAACATTATTAGAACATGGCTCTGATACACTTGAAGGGAAATCCTGATTTCCCTGGCCAGGTTCGTGTCAGATCTGATCAATCAAGAAGATATATTTCAAAATTTTTCTTCTGATCTGAATCGATCAGGTTGATGCTTAAGTCTGATTCTTATTTATTTATATAAAATTAAATGTAAAAGGTAAATTAAATCAAATTATTTACCTGATTGGGTTAATTCCTATTACCCTGTTGAGTCCTGTTTGCAGCGGAAGGTTTTGAATCATTAGCACCTGCAAGCGCCTGGCCTCTACCGGATATCAACTTGGGTGATCTGGAGATCCTCTTCTTTCTAATCATCAGCCTCCAAAATCAGATCTGAGATCTGAATCTGGAGGATCTTCAAAACTCTGTTTGAAGATCTGCATCAGTATACTTCTGCAGCATGCGCAGCTTCTTCTTTTTGATCCCTTGTCTCTTGATTAGATCGCACCAACCAAGTCCATAAACATCCTTTTGGACGTTGGAGAGCAAGGGGAGATGAGAGTATGGCGTGGAGAAAGGCGGAGAGAGGCAGCCTTGGGGCCTGGGAAGATTGCTTCTTGATTATTTCTTTGATTATTTTTTTTCACTTGGGCGCTGGGTCTCTTATATAGACTTAAGCGTGTCAAGTCATCTTCCTCCCAAAACCAATTTCCACAAACCCTTCATTGTGGTTGATTTGAAATTCCAGATCTAAATTAAAAAATCTGACTTGGTGGGATTAGAGAGAGACCCCGATTCCCTACTTGGCCGGCTGATGAAGTTGCCTTTGACCAGTCAAACTGGATTCTTTAAGAAACTCTTCATTGGAATCCTAAAGGGAGAATGGGAGGGTCCTTGTCCCACAAGGACGTCCATGTCGCCTCTTACTGGCTTACGCCCCCTTGCGTGCGCCCCATCTCCTTGCCAGGTTCTGGCAGGGGACAACCCCCACCAGCTCTCCAAATAGGTGCATGACATGTGGGTGCAAAACGGGGTGTCCCCAAAGAGTCATTTCGGTCAACGTTTTGACCATTCAAAGGTAGACTTTTGACCAAAGTCAAGAACAAAGAAAATGCAGGGTTGACCAAAAAAATGCAGTAATGTCTTACAAATAGACAACCTATCTGACTTGGACAACCTCCATCAGACTATTTGAAGGCCTCTGATCTGAGCACAAACTCTTTGGCTTCAGTTCAGGACCAACTTATTTTTATGATAGTAAAAGAAGGAACGTTAGGGTTCAATCGAGTGCAATAGCCGATTTCCTTGAACCTAATTGAATCTCATTCCAGATCAATTGAACTATATATAGTTCAATGATGATCACCAGATTCAAAACCCTTAGTGGCAGTAGTCTTGTTCAGTCGTATGGTAATGTTGGATATGTCATGAATTCTCTATTTTCATCGGAACATCATCGAACTCCTTTCGATGGAATCAGAACTCTTCTGATTCGAACAGCTAGAATGATCGATTCATTAAATCCATTTCTAATTGCTCCCAAAGAAATCCACCAGTATACAAGTGGGGACACCTATAGCAGTATATGGGGCTGGGGTGGGGCAAACCGGTGGTGTGTGGCCAAGCAAAAACCCATTCAGAGCTGAATGCGAACCTCTGGTGCAGTAGCTACCTGTGTGATTAAGTTCTTCTATCTTGGGCCTCGATCAGATTAGGGTTAAGGTGAACTCGTCAAACCCTAGTTTCTATCATATGATGTAATCATTCGATTCAAGTCCAATGTGAAAATCTAAATAGAAACTCTTTCTATTATTTCACTCTGCCATGGCCATGGGCTTCAGGACTTGATTCTCATGATCATCATAGGGCTACTCCTCTACCACCGAGGTAGATAGATCCCATCTTGATGCAATCCAGTTCCTACAATGAACATGTCACAGCCAAAATACACCTCAGGGTTCCATATGGCTAGGAGACCGAGTAATGGTGTAGTCAAACTATAACACCCTCAAGGTGAACTGCCGATGCATCTCAGGTCAAAGAACCAGACACACTACTGCAGCATCGAGTCAGTCATTGACGAGAAGGTAGACTCCCTAATGACTACTCGAGGTGGTCACGCTCAGTGCCCTCGTTCTCTAACGAGTACTTGTACTCTCGCTCCGGTGTCTCCACACCGTAGACTCAAGACTCATCTACTAAAGAGAAGCGATCGTACACCAACCTTCCGGATCAATCACCATCCTCGTGATGATCTTATGGTCGGGAGCTATTTATGAGTTAATAATGATTATTCATGTCTTAAATTTTCAACTCTTGAAAATATGAATTATCATTACCATTAACTCAAAGGATGTATCACAGACACTAAATACACATGTGTGATAGAAAATAACCCATTTATTATAGTCAAAATTACAATTTTGCCCCTAGAAGTGTATTACAAGTGTCAGCCAATTCTGGCTTCTAGGGCACATATATCTAACACTGATTTCACAAAGGGTTGTGATTGGTTGGGAGGAAGAGGAGTTGGATCACGCTTAGTCTATAAAAGAGACCCTGCGCCCAACTCAGATTCTAAGCAACTCAATTGAGAAACCCCACGCCCCAAGGCTGCCTCTCCCCTCCTTCTCCATGCCATAGTCTCTTCTCCCCTTGCTCTCCACGTCCAAAAGGAGTTTTGGACCTTGGTTGGTGCGATTCAGATCAAAGAAAGGCGATCAAAAATAAGAAGGCTGCGCTGCTGCAAAGGACGACTGCTCATCTTCAAAAGAGTTTTGAAGATCCTCCAGATCAGATCCAGATCTGATTTTTGGAGGTGTGATAGAGAAGAAGAGGATCTCCAGATCCAACCCAAGTGGATATCGGTAGAGGCCAGGCGCTTGCGTGGCTAAGATCCAGAACCTTCCGCTGCAAACAGGATCATCAACAGGGTAATAGGATTACCCAGATCAGGTAAATTAAATTTGATTTAATTTATCTTTTAATTTTATTTTATTAAAATAATAAGAATCAGATCTAAAACATATCAAGATCTGATTGGGATCAAGAGAAAAATTTTGAAATATATCTCTTGATCTGATCAGATCTGAACGAACCTGGACCGGGAAATCAGGATTTCCCTTCAACTGGTATCAGAGCCATGGTTCTAAATTGTTTAGATCTAATTTTAATTTTATTTTAATTAAAAAATAATAAATTTTAGATATCACATGAGATGTGATCAGATCTGAAATTAGAAAAAATTAAAATTAAATAATTTGGATCTAAGATTAGAAGATATGCATGACTAGTTCTAGAATAGAATAGTTCTATAGAATATTCTTGCATATTTTTTGATTTAATCCGATTAAATCATGTTTTAGATCTTTTTATTTACTATTTTCTGATATTATAAGTGTTATAATAACATCTAAAAAATAGCAAATAAAAATTATTTAATTTTTGAATATCATATGAGATATGATTGATGCATGTCTAGACTAGTTGTAGAATAGTTCTACATAATTGTCTAGATTAGAATTTATTTTGATTAGATCAATTTAAATCTAACTTTTTAGATTATTATGAGATAATTTAGATCTGAAAACATGCATGATTATGATACATGATATATATGCAAAATATGCCTTGATTAGATCTACTTTATATATGAGATATATGATATAGATTTGATATTGTTTTGTAGTATTGAATGTTCCTGATTAAGGCGTTCCTCTTGGCCGTCCGGTCATAAGAATGAAGAAGGGTTTAAAGGCCCTCTCTTCCCATTTGATGGGGTGTTCTTATGATGTGTAGGGGTGCTGCGTGTTCGTCCTTAATCAGAAACCCAAAACTTACTTTCTGCAAAACCCTAGATCCTGAAACCCTAGGATTTATTGTGCATATTTTGTTTATGAACCCTACTTAATTAAGAATTAAGTTTATGAAATATTAATTAGGTCTAAAATTGAGAATTTCAGATCTAAGACATATTCATAATACTGGGTTCGGGCTTGGGTAGCTCAATTAGGTCTAAGCGGTTGATCAAACCGAATCAAGAGTTGGTTAGATGGGATCAACAATGCTTAAATTGACCAGCCTAATAGGATTAAGTCTGGGTCAAGATCGAGTCACGATCAAGCAAGACCTAATTAGGCTCAGAGGTTAGAGTCTGGATTGTAGGCTAACCCAATTGGTTCTGACTCAACAATTTGGTGTCTAAGGTAAGTTTGGCATAGACGACCGACTGGTTTTTAATTGGAAGCTACTCGACCTGAATGCGTTCTTGTATGAGTTAATGGCATATTCCTTCCACCGATCTCACTTACTTGGCCATATCTGTTGACACAGTTCTGATCTGAGGTGGTCAATAATCCGAGCTAACCCATGCCACTAGGTTAGTCATAATTGTTATGACTAAGCCAAGTCTAGTTTAATGAGACCTGAATTAATTCTCCCTAAGAAAAGATTAAGTCTGAGGTCTTCCACCATTGTAGATGTGCGGGCCCTTCCCGGGGTTGATTGTTCTCGGCTGGATACAGTGGCTCAGTTGCACCGGGAAGACGCAACCATGTCTATTAGGCATTGGATGCTATGGGCTGGAGGATGAGTTGAGCTCAATATTTCGGATACGGTGAGAGACTCAATTAGGAACCCAGTCTATGCAAATGGTGGGTCTGACTTAACTAAGGAGTGGATCAATATTCGGATATGGTGAGATTCATGAATTAGAGACCAAGTTTGGGTGCACCATGATTAGAGAATCATTGAACAAGAGTTGTTCACTCATTGGCTAACCCATCACCAATAACTGTTAGGTGAGGTGATGAGTAAGTTGGTGAGACCGCACCACCCACTAGAAATCATTAATCGTGGAGATTTTCTCATCTCTACAGAGGGAGTGTAGGGATCCGAGAAAATAGTGGGAGCTAATTTGTTTAAAAATAAAATCCCTAAACAAATTGGTCAAGTCAAAATTACAGTATCTAACTAGAATCTTTGACTCTCTATAGGATAATGTCTGCGTCAAACCCATTGGCACGTATCCTGGACACACATAGACTGACTGGACCCAATTATAAAGATTGGCTCAGGAACTACAAAATTGTTTTGGGTTCCGAGAAGTTAACCCATGTTTTGGACCAGGACCCTCCCACATTACCAGCCCGTCCATCTGTTGAACAGAGAGCGTCTCTGAAAAAATGGATTGACGAAGATAATAAGGCTAGATATTACATGTTGGGCTCGATATATGTGCCCTAGAAGCCAGAATTGGCTGACACTTGTAATACACTTCTAGGGGCAAAATTATAATTTTGACTAAAATCAATAAATGGATTATTTTCTATCACATATGTGTATTTAGTGTCTGTGATACATCCTTTGAGTTAATGGTAATGATAATTCATATTTTCAAGAGTTGAAAATTTAAGACATGAATAATCATTATTAACTCATAAATTGCTCCTGACCATAGGATCATCACGAGGATGGTGATTGATCCGGAAGGATGGTGTACAATCGCTTCTCTTTAGTAGATGAGTCTTGAGTCTATGGTGTGGAGACACCGGAGTGAGAGTACAAGTACTCGTTAGAGAATGAGGGCACTGAGCGTGACCACCTCGAGTAGTCATTAGGGAGTCTACCTTCTCGTCAATGACTGACTCGATGCTGCAGTAGTGTGTCTGGTTCTTTGATCTGAGATGCATCGGTAGTTCACCTTGAGGGTGTTATAGTTTGACTACACCCCAAGGCTGCCTCCCCCCTCCTTCTCCATGCCATAGTCTCTTCTCCCCTTGCTCTCCATGTCCAAAAGGAGTTTTGGACCTTGGTTGGTGCGATTCAGATCAAAGAAAGGCGATCAAAAATAAGAAGGCTGCGCTGCTGCAAAGGACGACTGCTCATCTTCAAAAGAGTTTTGAAGATCCTCCAGATCAGATCCAGATCTGATTTTTGGATGTGTGATAGAGAAAAAGAGGATCTCCAAATCCAACCCGAGTGGGTACCGGTAGAGGCTAGGTGCTTGCGTGGCTAAGATCCAGAACCTTCCGCTGCAAATAGGATCATCAACAGGGTAATAAGATTACCCAGATCAGGTAAATTAAATTTAATTTAATTTATCTTTTAATTTTATTTTATTAAAATAATAAGAATCAGATCTGAAATATATCAAGATTTGATTGGGATCAAGAGAAAAAATTTTGAAATATATCTCTTGATCTGATCAGATCTGAACGAACCTAGACCGAAAAATCAGAATTTCCCTTCAATGGGAAACTCTTTTCGATCTACGAGGTGGAGGAGGTAGTGTTCTTGTTGGCTCAACCTAATTTGGTTCCAATTGGTCCTTAGCTCATTGTATTTGTGAGACTTTCTCATCAAGCTTAATTTGCTTTCCAATGCCGCTATATTGAATAAATTATTTTTGAAGAAAGATGGCATGTCGACTCACAATCACATTGTGGTCTTCTGGAATGTAGAAATAGTATCCTATTGACTCTTTAGGATATCCTATGAATCGAGCTCTGAAGGACCTAAATTCTAACTTGTTCGCTTGTTGTTTTCTGACATGAGCCGGACAATCCCAAATTTTGAGATGACTCAGACTTGGTTTCTTACCATGCCATATCTCATACGGTATGGTAGGAACGATTTTAGAGGAAACCCTATTCAGTAGATAAATTGAAGTTAACAATGAGTGTCCCCAAAGAAAATCAGGAAGGTCTGTGAAGCTCATCATGGATCG
The DNA here is from genome assembly GCA_006176705.1 of Cocos nucifera. NCBI lineage: Eukaryota > Viridiplantae > Streptophyta > Magnoliopsida > Arecales > Arecaceae > Cocos > Cocos nucifera. The sequence goes on along the minus strand of QRFJ01002968.1, from coordinate 272,538 downwards.
GAACCATATCCAATAGAGTCCGATTTCTCCATTCTGAAATCTCGTTGAGTTGAGGTGTTCCTGGTGGAGTCCATTGAGAGACTATGCCATTTTTCTTGAGATAGTCTAGGAATTTTCGGCTAAGGTATTCACCTCCTCGATCTGATCGAAGAACCTTAATGGGTTTTCCAGTTTGTTTTTCTACTTCATGTCTGAATTCTTTGAACTTTTCAAAAGCTTCAGACTTGTGTCTCATAAGATACACATACCCATACCTAGATAGATCATCGGTAAAGGTAATGAAGTAGACAAAATTGCCTCTAGCCGGCACATCAAATGGGCCGCACACATCAGTATGTACTAGGGCAAGGAGATCTGTGGCCCTTCTCCCCATGTCCAACAAAAGGGAGTTTAGTCATTTTGCCTTGAAGATAAGATTCACAAGTTGGATATGACTCAGAAGTCAATGGACTCAATAGCCCATTTTTCTCCAATTTGTTGATCCTATCTTCTGCTATATGACCTAATCTCAGGTGCCATAGATATCTATCGTTTGGACTATCCCTAGGTCATTTGGCATTCACGTTTTGCTCGATAGTTAGAACAGGTACATCAATATGTAGCTGATAAAGACCATTAATAAGGAAACCATTTGCAATTTTATTTCTTTCATAAAGAATGTTACAATGGTCCTTAAAGAAGGTAATCACATAAGCCTTCTTAGTGCTAAGCATGAAACAGAAATCAAATTCCTGCTAGCTGCAGGCACATAATAACAGTCTTTCAAAACTAAGTCTAAACCAGATGGTAATCGAAGAGGGTATGTTCCCACGGCCACTGCAGCAACTCTTGCTCCATTACCGATGCATAGGATCATGTCTCCATCCCTCAGCCTCCTGCTATCCTCAAGATCCTGCATGGAAGTGCACAGATGAGCACTAGAACCAGAGTCAAGCACCCAACTGGATGCAGAAGAAATCGTAAGGTTAGACTCAATAACGAGCATACCTCCAGAAGGACCTTCCTTCTTGTTCTTCAGGGTGGCCAGGTAAGTAGGGCAGTTTCCGCTTCCAAGTGGCCGTCGCTGTTGCAATGGAAAATACTTTTCTTTGACATCGGCCTTCTTCTTCGGCTCTGCCTTCTTCTTTCGCTCCTTCCACCTTCTGCTTTTTTGCAGACTTCTTTTTCTTTCCATAAGACTTTCTTTTGGAAGAAGTCCGTTCCATAGCAAGAACTGAGCCTTTAGAACCTTTCATAGAAAGCTCAGCGGTAACCAGCATATTCATTAATTCGGCCAAGGAAATTTTGAAGTTTATGCATGTGGTAATTCATGATGAATTGCCCATATGCATCAGTCAAGGATTGCAGAATAATATCGTTCTGCAGGTCCAAGTCTAACTTCACACCGAGCTTCTCAAGCTCTTCCATGTCCTTGATCATTATCAGACAGTGATCTTGGACTGACTGCCCATCACGCATCTTAGCCTTAAAAAGTCATTTTCGTGACTTGATATTTGGCTGCGCGACTCTGTTCACCAAACATCTCCTTGCAGGTGAGCCAACATTTGGCGAGCAGTCCCGATATCTTCATGTTGGCGCTGGAGCTCATCAGACATCGAGCCCAACATGTAATATCTGGCCTTATTATCTTCATCTATCCATTTTTTCAGAGATGCTCTCTGTTCAAGCGGATGGACGGGCTGGTAAGGTGGGAGGGTCCTGGTCCAAAACATGGGTTAACTTCTTGGAACCCAAAATGATTTTGTAGTTCCTGAGCCAATCTTTATAATTGGGTTCGGTCAGTCTATGTGTGTCCAGGATACGTGCTAATGGGTTGGACGCAGATATTTTTCTATAGAGAGTCAAAGATTCTAGTTAGATACTGTAATTTATGACTTGACCAATTTATTTAGGGAATTTTATTTTTAAACAAATTAGCTCCCACTATTTTCTCGGATCCCTACACTCCCTCTGTAGAGATGCAAAAATCTCCATGATTAATGATTTCTAGTGGGTGGTGCGGTCTCACCAACTGACTCATCACCTCACCTAACAGTTATTGGTGATGGGTTAGCCAATGAGTGAACAACTCTTGTTCAATGATTCTCTAATCATGGTGCACCCGAACTTGGTCTCTAATTCATGAATCTCACCGTATCCGAAATATTGATCCACTCCTTAGTTAAGTCAGACCCACCATTTGCATAGACTGGGATTCCTAATTGAGTCTCTCACCGTATCCAAGAATATTGAGCCCAACTCATCCTCCAGCCCATAGCATCCAATGCCTAATAGACATGGTTGCATCTTCCCGGTGCAACTGAGCCACTGTATCCAGTCGAGAACAATCAACCCCGGGAAGGGCCCGCACATCTACAATGGTGGAAGACCTCAGACTTAATCTTTTCTTAGGGAGAATTGATTCAGGTCTCATTAAACTAGACTTGGCTTAGTCATAACAATTATGACTAACCTAGTGGCATGGGTTAGCTCGGATTATTGACCACCTCAGATCAGAACTGTGTCAACAGATATGGCCAGGTAAGTGAGACCGGTGGAAGGAATATGCCATTAACTCGTACAAGAATGCATTCAGGTCGAGTAGCTTCCAATTAAAAACCAGTCGGTCGTATGTGCCAAACTTACCTTAGACACCAAATTATTGAGTCAGAACCAATTGGGTTAGCCTACAATCCAGACTCTAACCTCTGAGCCTAATTAGGTCTTGCTTGATCGTGACTCGATCTTGACCCAGACTTAATCCTATTAGGCTGGTCAATTTAAGCATTGTTGATCCCATCTAACCAACTCTTGATTCGGTTTGATCAACCGCTTAGACCTAATTGAGCTACCCAAGCCCGAACCCAGTATTATGAATATGTCTTAGATCTGAAATTCTCAATTTTAGACCTAATTAATATTCCATAAATCTTAATTCTTAATTAAGTAGGGTTCATAAACAAAATATGCACAATAAATCCTAGGGTTTCAGGATCTAGGGTTTTGCAGAAAGTAAGTTTTGGATTTCTGATTAAGGACGAACACGCAGCACCCCTACACATCATAAGAACACCCCATCGAATGGGAAGAGAGGGCCTTTAAACCCTTCTTCGTTCTTATGACCGGACGGCCAAGAGGAACGCCTTAATCAGGAACATGTCAATACTACAAAACAGTTTTAGATCTATATCATATATCTCATATACAAATTAGATCTAATCATGGCATATTTTGCATACATCTCATGTATCGAATCATGCATATTTTTCAGATCTAAATTATCTCATAATAATCTAAAAAATTAGATTTAAATTGATCTAATCAAAATAAATTCTAATCTAGACAATTATGTAGAACTATTCTACAACTAGTCTAGACATGCATCAATCATATCTCATATGATATTTAAAATTAAATAATTTTTATTTGCTATTTTTTAGATGTTATTATAATACTTATAATATCAAAAAATAGTAAATAAATAGATCTAAAATATGATTTAATCAAATTAAATTAAAACATGCAAGACTATTCTATAGAACTATTCTATTTTAGAACTAGTCATGCATATTTTCTAATCTTAGATCCAAATCATTTAATTTTAATTTTTTCTGATTTTAGATCTGATCACATCTCATGTGACATCTAAAATCAATTTATTTTCTAATTAAAATAAATTTAAAATCAGATCTAAACAATTTAGAACCATGGCTCTGATACCAGTTGAAGGGAAATCCTGATTTTTCGGTCCAGGTTCGTTCAGATCTGATCAGATCAAGAGATATATTTCAAAAATTTTTCTCTTGATCCCAATCAGATCTTGATATGTTTTAGATCTGATTCTTATTATTTTAATAAATAAAATAAAATTAAGATAAATTAAATCAAATTTAATTTACCTGATTTGGGTAATCCTATTACCCTGTTGATGATCCTGTTTGCAGCGGAAGGTTCTGGATCTAGCCACGCAAGCGCCTGGCCTCTACCGGTATCCACTCGGGTTGGATCTGGAGATCCTCTTCTTCTCTATCACACCTCCAAAAATTCAGATCTGGATCTGATCTGGAGGATCTTCAAAACTCCTTTTGAAGATCAGCAGTCGTCCTTTGCAGCAGCGCAGCCTTCTTAGCTTTTGATCGCCTTTCTTTGATCTGAATCGCACCAACCAAGGTCCAAAACTCCTTTTGGACGTGGAGAGCAAGGGGAGAAGAGACTATGGCATGGAGGAAGGAGGGGAGAGGCAGCCTTGGGGCATGGGAAATTTCTCAATTGAATTGCATTAGAATCTGAGTTGGGCGCAGGGTCTTATTTATAGACTAAGCGTGATCCAACTCCTCTTCCTCCCAACCAATCACAACCCTTTGTGAAATCAGATCTAAATCTGATTGGTGGGAATAGAGACCCCTGGATTCCTCCTTAGAGGGTGCCTAAGACCAGTCAAAGTTGGTTCTTAGAAGAACTCTAATTGGAATCCAAAAAGGAGATGGAGTCCTTGTCCAACAAGGACTCCTAGGCGCCTCCAACTTGGGCACACGCCTAGGGTGGCGTGCGCCCTTCTCCTTGCCAGGTTCTGGCAGGGGGACAGGCCCCCACCAGCTCTCCAATAGGTGCATGACATGTGGTCAAAAGTCAAAGTGTCAATGGTCAACATTTGACCAGTCAAAGGTAGACTTTTGACCAAAGTCAAAGAACAAGAAATGGCAGGTGACCAAAAATGGCAGGTAATGTCTTACAAAATAAGACAACCTTTTCTGACTTGGACAACCTCCAGTCAGACCATATGAAGGCCTCTGATTGAGCACAAACTCCTTTGGCTCAGTCAGGACAACTTATTTATGATAGTAAAAGAAGAACGTTAGGTTCAATCGAGTGCTAGCACGATTTCCTTGAACCTAATTGAATCTCATTCAGATCAATTGAACTAGATCAGTTCAATTGATGATCACCAGATTCAAACCCTTGTTTGTGTGACCCAGTTAGGTTCAGTTCTGTATGGTAATGGGATATGTCATGATCTCTATCATCGACATCATCGAAACTCCTTTCGATGGATCAGAACTCTTCTGATTCGAACAGCTAGAATGATCGATCATCTAAATCATTCTAATTGCTCCCAAAATCCACCAGTGACACCTAGCAGTATATGGTGGCAACCCATCAGAGCTGAATGCGAACCTCTTGGTGCAGCTACCTGTGTGATTAAGTTCTTCTATCTTGAGCCCCGATCAGATTAGGGTTAAGGTGAACTCGTCAAACCCTAGTCTCTGTCATATGATGTAATCATTCGATTCGAGTCCAATGTGAAAATCTAAATAGAAACTCTTTCTATTATTTCACTCTGCCATGGCCATGGGCTTCTGGACTTGATTCTCATGATTCATCATAGGGCTGCTCCTCTACCACCGAGGTAGATAGATTCCATCTTGATGCAATCCAGTTCCTACAATGAACATGCTATAGCCAACATACACCTCAGGGTTCCATATGGCTAGGAGACCGAGTAATGGTGTAGTCAAACTATAACACCCTCAAGGTGAACTGCCGATGCATCTCAGGTCAAAGAACCAGACACACTACTGCAGCATCGAGTCAGTCATTGACGAGAAGGTAGACTCCCTAATGACTACTCGAGGTGGTCACGCTCAGTGCCCTCGTTCTCTAACGAGTACCTGTACTCTCGCTCCGGTGTCTCCACACCGTAGACTCAAGACTCATCTACTAAAGAGAAGCGATTGTACACCAACCTTCCGGATCAATCACCATCCTCGTGATGATCCTATGGTCGGGAGCATTTTATGAGTTAATAATGATTATTCATGTCTTAAATTTTCAACTCTTGAAAATATGAATTATCATTACCATTAACTCAAAGGATGTATCACAGACACTAAATACACATATGTGATAGAAAATAACCCATTTTATTGATTTATAGTCAAAATTATAATTTTGCCCCTAGAAGTGTATTACAAGTGTCAGCCAATTCTGGCTTCTAGGGCACATATATCTAACAGTATGGGACTCTATGAACTCTTAAGGAAGATATCTTCATGTTGGTGCTGAAGCTTATCAGACATCGAGCCCAACATGTAGTATCTGACCTTGTTATCTTCATCCATCCATTTGTTAAGAGATGCTCTCTGTTCAGCGGATGGATGGACTAGTAAGGTGGAGGGATCCTGGTCTAATACATGAGTTAACTTCTTAGAATCCAAAATAATTTTGAAGTTTCAGAGCCAATCCTTGTAATTAGGTTCGATCAGTCTATGGGTGTCCAAAATATGGGCTAATGGGTTGGATGCAGACACTTTTTTTCCTATAGAGAGTCAAAGTTTTTAGTTAGATTTTGTAATTAAGACTTAAATAGTTTGTTTAGGAGTTTGATTTTTAAACAAATTAGCTTCCACTATTTTTTCAAATCCCTACACTTCCTCTGTAGAGATGCAAAAATATCCACAGTTAATGATTTCTAGTGGGTGGTGTAGTCCCACCAACTGACTCATCACCTCTGATGATGGGTTAGCCAATGGGTGAACAACTCTTGTCCAATAATTTTCTAATCATGGTGCACCCAAGCTTGGTCTCTAATTCATGAATCTCACCGTACCCAAAATATTGATTCACTTCTTAGTTAAGTCAGACCCACCATTTGCACAGATTAAATTTCTAATTGGATTTCTCACCGTATCCAGAATATTAAGCCTAATCCATCCTCCAGCATATAGCATCCAATGCCTAATAGACATGGTTGCATCTTTCTGCTACAACTGAACCACTATGACCAATCGAGAACAATGAACCCCAGGATGGGCCCATATATCTATAATGGTGGAAGATCTTAGACATAATCTTTTCTTAGAAAGATTTGATTTAGGTCTCTTTAAACTTGACGACATAGCCATAACCATTATGACTAACCTAGTGGTATAGGTTAGCTTAGATTATTAGCCACCATAGATCAGGACTGAGTCGATAAATATGTCAAGATAAGTGAGATCGGTGGAAGGGATATGTCATTAACTCGACAAAAATGCATTCGAGTCGAGTTGCTCCTAATTAAAAATCAGTTGGTCGTATCTGCCAAACTTACCTTAGACACCAAATTGTTGAGCCAAAACCAATTAGGTTAGACTATAATCTGGACTCTAACCACTGAGCCTAATTAGGTCTTAACTTGAACGATCACTCATGTGACTCGACCTTGACCCAGACTTAATCCTATTAGGCTGGTAAATTTAAGCACTCTTGATCCCATCTAACCAACTCTTGATTCGGTTTGATCAACCGCTAGATCTAATTGAGCTACCCAAGCCCAAACCAAATTTTATGAATATATCTTAGATCTAAAAATTCTTAATTTTAGATCTAATATATATTTTATAATTCTAATTCTTAATTAAGTTTAGGGTTCATAAATAAAATATGTAAATAAAATTCTAGGGTTTCAGGATCTAGGATTTTGCAGAAAATAAGTTTTTGATTTTTGATTAAGGACGAACGTGCAGCACCCCTACACATCATAAGAACACCCCATCAAATGGAAAGAGTGGGTGTTTAAATCCTACTTTGTTCTTATGATCGAACAACCAAGGGGAATGCCTTAATCAGAAACATAATAAATCTATAAAACTAGTTAGATCTACATATATATCACATATATAAAATTGACCTAACTTAATAATATGTTTTGCATACATCTCATATATCATATCATGCATATTTTTAGATCTAAATTATTTCATAAATATCTAAAAAATAAAATTTAAATTTGATCATATCAAATTAAATTTATTCAAGACAACTTTGTAGAACTATTCTACAACTAGTCTAAACATGCATCTATCATATCTCATATGAATAAAATTAAATAAATTTATTTTTTATTTTTTAGATCTAATTATAATATTTATAATATTAAAAAATAATAAATAAATAGATCTAAAAATTATAATTAATTAAATTAAAATTATGATCATCTTAGACTACACATAGAATAATTCTATTTCTAGTCTAGTCATGCATCTCATACATCTTAGATCTAGATTATTTAATTTTTTTAATTTTTTATTTCAAATCTAATCATATCTAATATGACATCTAAAATTATCTAATTATTAGACCAAAATTATATTAAAATTAGATATAATTAATTATGGAACCTGGCTCTGATACCAGTTGAAGAAAAAAATCCTATTTCTTGGGTCAGGTTTATTCATATCTGATTGGATCAAGAGGGATATTTCAAAATTTTTTTTGCTTAGATCAAAATCAGATTTGAGACTCTTTAGATATAATCTTATTCATCTAATAAAATAAAATAAATTAAATTAAATTAAATCTAATTTAATTGTACCTATATTTTGGGTAATCTAATTTTCCTACGATGATTCTGATGTTTGCCTAAGGTTCTGGATGTAGCCACACAAGCGCCTAGCCTCTACCAGTATCCACTCTAATAGGATCTGAATATCTTCTCCTTCTCAATCTATACTTCAAAAATTAGATCTGAATCTGATCTTGAAGGTCTTCAAAATAGCTTTTGAAGATCACTCGTTATCACTTGCAGCAGTGCTGCCTTCTTCCTTTCCTGTCGCCCTTCTCTTGCTTGGATCGCACCAAACTCGAGCCCAAGGACTCTTGGATGTGGATAGAAGAGAGAGGACCTAAAGATGGCATGGAGAGAAAGGGAGAGAAATTTTGTGGCATGGGCAAGGGGCAGAAGCTCTCTATTCTAGGCACAGACAGGGTTTATATAGATCCTACTGTGCCATGCAGTGCCACATCATCCTGACCAATCATGGCTCTTTATGAAATCAGATCTAAATCTGATTGATTGGATGACATCATCTGATCTAATCAGATTAGAGTCCCTCATAAACCTCCTTAGGTGGCGCCAAGACTAGTCAAACAGGACTCCTTGGTGCCACCTAATTTGAAACCTTGAAGCAACCTAGAGTCCCATCTATATGGGACTCCAAGCATCATCCTCATGAGATGCACGCCTCCTTAGGCATGCACCCCATCTCTTTCTACTTTTTAGTAGGGGGACAAAGCCCCATCTTCTCTCCTATGGGTGCATGACACATGGATAGATGTCTAAGTGTCAAAGGTCAATATTTGACCAAAGTCCAAAGATAAAATTTGGCAGATGACGGAAAATGGTAGGTGTTGTCTCAAACTTATCTCATAAATTAAGACAACCCTTTTTTGAGCTGGACAAGCTCCAATCAGACCAAGTAAAGATTTTTGAGTGAGCCCAAATATACTTGGCTCAGTCGAGACAAGCTTTAATAATTGTTGAAGGAGAACATTAGGCTCAATCATGTGCTAGCACGATTTCTTTGAACTTAATTGAATCTTATTCAAATCAATTGAACTGGGTTAGTCCAGTTGATGATATCCAGATCCAAACCCTTGTTTGTGTGATCCTATTAGGTTCAATTCTATATGGCAATGGGATCCATCATGATCTCTATTATCGACATTATCAAAACACCTTTCGATGGATCAGAACTTTTCTGATTCAGACAACTAGTATGATCGATCATCCAAATCATTCTAATTGCTCTCAAAATCCACCGATGACACCTAGCAGCATATGGTGACAATCCATCAAAACTGAGAATAAACCTCTCAGTGCAGTTATCTGTGTGATTAAGTTTCTCTATCTTGAGCTTCGATCGGATTAGGATTAAGGTGATCTCGTCAAACCCTAATTTTCATCATATGAATTAATCATTCGATTCAAGTTCAATGTGAAAATCATAATAGAAACTCTTTCTATTATTTCACTCTGCCATGGCCATGGGCTTATGAACTTGATTTTTATGATCATCATAGGGCTGCTCCTCATCTACCAAGGTAGATAGATCTCCTATCAGTGCAATCCAATTTCTATAATGAACATGCTATAGCCAACATATACCTCAAGATTTTAAATGGCTAGGAGATCGAGTTATGGTGCCGTCAAACTATAGCACCCTTAAGATGAACTACCGATGCACCTTAGGTCAAAGAATCAGACACACCACTACAGCTTCGAATCAGTCATCGATGAGAAGGTAGACTTTCTTATGACTGCTCGAGGTGGTCATACTCAGTGCCCTCATTCTTTAATAAGTATCTGTACTCTCGCTCTGGTGTCTCTACACCATAGTCTTAAGACTCATCTATCTTAAAGAAGCAATCGTACACCAACCTTCCAGATCAATCACCATCCTCATGATGATCCTACAGTCGAAAGCATTTTATGAGTTAACAATGAAAGTTTATGTCTTAAATTTTCAACTCTTAAAAATATGAACCATCATCCCCATTAACTTAAGAGATGTATCACAGACACTTTCAAATACACACTACGATAGAAAATAATCTATTTTATTATTTATTATCAAAATTATAATTTTGCTCTTAGATGTAAATTATAAGTGTTAGTCAATTCTGGCTTCTAGGGCACACTTTTCTAACACTTTATACTATCCAATTTTTGGCTTGGACCAACCTACACCCCAAGTTTCTTTTCTCCAAAGAAACTTGTAAAGAAACAAAAATATAAGTATAAAATTTAGCGCAAAAACAAAAAGAAAAAGAATTCTTTTTAAAGTTTGATGGAGAGGCTGAAAGATGGCTCTTGAAGCTTTGTATTCTCTCCTTTGAAGGCTGAGAAGAAGCTTGAATGAATGAGGTTGATCACACTTTGAAGCTCTCTAAATTTGATGCACAAGGTCCTCTCTTTTCTCTTTTTTTCTTTAGATATTCAATGAACCTCACTATTTTAATGATTTATACTTTCAATCTACTTGATCTTTCTTTTCAAATATTTCTCTAGCTTTCTATACTCTTTGTGATAGCTTAAGGATCAATTCTAACCATTGGAATCCTTGAAATGGCCATTGAAGTGGAGAAATGATCAGTTGAAAAAGCTATAGAAAACTAGTCATTACGATCACTAGGTCAGCTTAGTTTTTGACTGGGTCAGCTCAGTCCTAACTGAGTCGACTCAGTTTATAGCCAGATCGGCTCAGTCCTCTAGGTCTTGAAAAACTAGCTTTCTGCAAGTTCTATCTTTTGCTTTTACTGAGACTAGGTCGGCTCAGTCTCAGACTGGGTCGGCCCAGTTTGCATGCCAAGCAGCCCATTTCAAAATGAGATGACCTAGGGGTCATCCCTTGGGTTGATCCTTTTGCTAAAACTTAATTTTCTTTTAATTTATGCATCCAAAAATTATGGGACTACCTTCAAAAGATCAGAAATCTTCTTAGCTTATTCTTGAGACTTTCAAAATAGATTTTCTTTAACTTTATAAAATTATAATTTTATTCCTTGTCACTTTTTCTTGATCTCTAACTTGATAAAATTATAATTTTAACTTGAAAATCTGAAAAGACCTACATCCATTCTTGAAACACATGGTTAAATACTTAAACACTCAAAGTTTGACAATCATTAAAATCAATCATGGGGTCAATAATCTCTCTCTTTTTGATGATGGCAAAACTTTGAGTATATGCATAAAAATATAATTTAATGTGTTTCAATAAATTGGCTAGTATAAGTCATGAAGTGATAATATATATAACCATAAATGCACACTTCACGAAAAATTTAATTAATATTTTACATAATTTATATACTCACATCAAAATAATATTTTAATTTAAAATTATGAGTATTAAGGTTTCAAGCATAAAATTTATTAAGCTTCTTAAGTATTAATTTTTTAAGCATATACTCAATATACCTCTCCTCCTTTTTGACAACATCAAAAAGCTCATGAGAAAGAATAGAAAAAAAAATATCAAAATCAACATTAAGATATTAAATTGAGAGATGTATCAAATTCATAAATTCAAATCAAAGAAATCAACTCTTCTTTTGAATGAATACTTTTTTAAAAAAAATTAGCCTAAATTCAAATATTATAGACTCTCCCTTTTTTTAAATGAATACGATCTTTTAATTAGATTATATACTTTTAAGCTTTAAGAGGAACAGAGCTTTTTAAAAGATTTAACCATGAAATTAAGTATAATATGTACTTTAATATTCAATCTTTTTTTCTTAAAAAAATTTAGTCAATTAAATTTGAAAAAGATATGTATCAAAAATATATCGAGTAAAGTAAAATAAATAGTATCAAGGTAAATGATAGTCGTATTTTTAAATTTATTATTTTGAGTAAAAATTGCTTCAATATAAATAATTTATAAGAATTTTTTAATGCACATAAAAAATTTAGTATAAAATTTGAATTTTTAATGAGTTATAAAATTAAGTTTAGAAATTTATTTCTTAGAGTAAGAATATATTTTAAATTTAATTTAATTTTAATTAATTATTAAGAATAATCATGCAAATCAAAATATGAAACCAACATATTAATAATACCACTTCAAATAATTTTTATCATTGAAGAATAATTTGTTTATCTGATAGCACTTTAAATCAAGTAAATTAAATTGAATAAACACATGAAAGCACAAATTAAAAAGATTATAAATTTTTTAATGGAAAATTTAAAATCAATAAGGCTCAAAATAAGGTAATTGATAGAAAATTTAGATCATAAATTCATTAATATTTTTGATCAAATCAAAAAAAATATATCTCTCCCTCTATTTTCAAAAATGAATACCATAAAATTCATCACATGATATTTTTAAATTTATTCTCCCCTTTTTCTTTCAAGTTAAGTATCATTAATTCATACCACATTAATATTTAACTAATACTAATTTGACTTTTAAGCTCAAATTTTTAAATTTGATTGATACCAATTTAATAACTAATTCATCTTAAATGAATTCTCCTTCTTACTTTTGTAAAGGCATAATCTTTTAAGATGAAATTATTATTATTATTATTTTTTAATATTTTTTTTCTCTATTGCACATATTTAAAGTAAGCATATTGAGTTTCAAACAATCAACCATCAATCAAATAATCAATCAAATTATGATATAGTGAAATGTTTTTTTAATAAAAATTTTGTAATTATTGATTTTAAAATAGAATGTTTACAGCAGGATGTTTTCAATCATGACAACATCAAAATGATCAATTGATGTTAAGCATTTTTGAAATGATGATACAATCAAATCAATCAAAATATGACTCGACAAATCAAAAAATATATAAATGCTTCAATCAAAGATGAACAAATCAAGTAATATAAGTGATTTCTTTTCAAGTTTAAAAATTATTTTATTTTTTTCTCAAGAAATATTATACATTGAGTTCAGAAAAGGAAACAAACATTTGTAATTTATCTCAAATAATATCATATTAAAATATGGCTATGCAAACTTAGATTTGAGACAAAGCATTCTTTTCTTCCTCCCTTTTTTTTTGTCAAAAGGTGGAGTACAAGGTGACAAAATCTGATTCCAATTATTTTAGTTTCTTTGATCAAAAAAAGATGAATCCATTAAGTTCAAATTAAATTATTTTGATAAGTCATTTTGAATTGATACCAATAGACTATGCAAACAAATTATAGAGAGATTTACTATCTAAATTTAGATCTTTCTTTTCTTAAAAAATATCATTTAATTTAGTTCAGGCAATGTATGAAATTCTTTGAATTTATTTCAAAAGATATCATATAAGCTATGCAAAATCAGATTCAAGATAATTTTTTTTTTCTTTTTGCTGAAAGAAAGCAATGGAGTGCAAAGAAAAAAAAATCTATTTGACACCAATCATGAAACTTCACTTAAGGATGAATTTTTTGATACAATGCAAAACATGAATAAACAAGATCACATGAATTCTCAAACATAAGTGAACCAACAAGTCAAGCAACAAATAAATACCTATTAATGATTTTTCATAAGATTCAAAAATTATTTATCAAGGATTTTCATTTGAAGTAAAATATTTTTTAAGAATTAGCTTGATAATAATTAATTATTAAAAATTATGATAGAATCAAACCATGCAAAGTATGATTGAATAAAATGTAAAATAGAAATGATTTTTCTAAAGAAAATCAAAAGAGTGCATAAATAGATCAAAATAATTTCACTTTTAATATTTCAATAATATTTTCTTTTATTTAGTTTAAAATTATTTTTTTCTTATTTTTTATAATAAATGCTAGAAAACTTGACTTTGTTAACTCTCTTCCTGTGTCAGAAAATTAATTTTTCTTAATTCTCCCCCTTTGTTTTGCAAGCAAAGCACATATTGAGTCAAATAAATAATATCAAACACATTGAATTTCCACAAAAGATGAAATTTTCATTGATTAGCCAATGGTGATTACAAAAATAAAATCATGAAAGCATGCAAAATGTAGGAGAGCTATATCTATATACATGTCAAAAATAGATTGAAAGGATCACTAAAGCTATGGAAAGGAATCCTAGCATCTTAAACAAGTATATATCAGGATAATCCTAAGATGTAGGTCTAAGCTAAGTAGAAGGAGAGTGTAGTCTAATATCTCCAAATGACTAGGCCCGATAGCGAACATCCTTCCTTGTTGTAGTGAGTACCTGAATCAATCTATCTAACTCATCTCTGATCAATGATAATGCCTCCATCTAATCTCATATCATTTGGTATGCCTTTGATATGTAGTCTAAAGCTCTGCATAGACTAACACTATGATTTTGATGGAGAGTCTCAAAATAAATGCATCCTCATCTAGTCTATCAGATAATCATGAGCTAGTATCTAGATGACTGGTCTATAAAAGTAAAGCTATCTCTATTTGTTCATGCTGCTCTACTGGCTCCTTATCTTGATATGTACTAATAGGCTTTGCTGTAGGAGTCTTATCATCATCATCTGCTATACCATGAGAGCTGATATCCTTAATACCCTTAATCATCGATTATCTTGATCAAATATAAATCTTAAATGTGTAGCAGCTTGAAATAATCCGAGGTGCTTCTACTAGTCTATATATGGTTAGCATGCATTCAATGCTATCAACATTTATCTTAATCTGCACACCTTTCACTTTAGAAACTAGACTTTCTCTTTCTTTGGGCAAAATACTTCCAGGGTGCCATTGGAGAGCAAGGACTACAATATTAGAATAGAATTGGAGAGGAAAGGGTTGATTTTACTAAGAAAGGGGTTTGAAAGAAATTATGGCACGAGAAAATTGATAATTGAATGATAGAGCTTTGGATATTTTCAAATAGGAGAACTAATCCCAGAAAAAGGGGTCAACTCCTACTAAATCAAGAGTCGGCTCCTTGAACCAGAAAATAGTTCAAGTAGTTTTTGATTCTAGAAAATTTAATCAAGTTGAATAAGAATAAATAGGTAATCAAATCGATGATCAAGAAAGATATTTAAGTCAAATTGGGGGATCAAGAATTAATCAATCATGGGGGCAAGATTATCAAGTCAAGGAACTCATATAAAAGAAAATCTAGATATAGCCTCTATGAGTTTTGATTGAACTATGAAATTTCAAATCCTTAGGGATAAGCTTATATGCAATGTAATTCAATACATCAAGTATTTGAATTTTATGAATAGATGTTTTATCTTTAAGTACTTAGATCATGCAAAGTTTTGAAAATTTTTAATATTTAAGTATCTTATGGGGGAATGCCAAATATCAGTTTTACATATATGTTCAGCAATTGAAAAGCATTCACATCCAATTAAGCATCTTTTAATTTAAATTCATCAATTATAAAATTGATATGAGGAGGATTAAAATATCATACTGAATTATTAAGATAAAAAAATATTTTATTCATAACATGATATATAAAGGAGAGCATTTTGATTTTTTTTTTAAAATCAAAGAAAGTTTAGATTTTACCAATATCATCACCCATCCAAGTCCACTCCCAAGGCATCTAGCTACAACTATTTTCTCTTTTCATTCAATTAGATCCTTAGTATACCTGCAAAATCATTTACTAGTTTTTAGTACCCAAGTCATCCTGGGTCCATGGAGGTTAGAGCTCATGGTTTCTTTTGGAATCCAAATTTATTTGATATAAGTTTGGCCATTTCTTTTAATGTTGCATTCAAAAATTTTATAATCAACTTTGTTATATTTAAAGTACTTAATTGAATGTTTTTTAGTTGAAACTTTGTTGAGCATATTTTTGTCAAACTTTTGTTTTCTTATTGAATCATGACTAATTCCATGTTTGTCAAAAATAGCTCTTTGATCAGTTAAAATGGATTGAAGCTTTTGAGATTCAATTGTAAACTTTTCAATTATGGACTTCAAGCTTTCAATCTCTTTCTTTAGTTTGACATTTTCTTCTAAAAGAAATTTTTTAAATTTATTCTTTTCTTTAGCAAAAAATCTTAGTTTATTAAGTTCTTCTTTTAACTTAAGATTTTTTTCAACCATAGATTTTTTAGATTTTAAAAATCTTTCTTTTTCTTTAACTAAAAATTTTTTAGATTTAACTATATTATCATTTTTCTTAGTTAGAGTTTCAATTTGTTTCAAAAAATTTTCTTTTTCTTTGGCCATGTTTTTTATATTTTTCAAAAAATCTTCTTTTTCACATAAAATCTTATCTTTTTGTTCAGCCAAAGAAAGATTAAATTTTTTAAGTTCATTATTTTATAGCCTTACCTTCTTATGTTCATCTATTAACTCATTGAAGGCTTCATATAATTCATTAAAAGTAAATTTAGAGGATTGTTCATGATATACCTCGTCATTTTGAGCCATGAGGCAACAACTTGCTATACATTCTTCCTGTTTCTTATTCTTCTCTTCTTTGCTTAGCTCCCCCTTAATCAATGCTTTCTTTTTCTTTTGTTTATTCTTTTTCTTTTTCTTTTCATCCTCATGAGCCATGAGGCATATGCAGCGGTGAGCTTGATTATCCTCTTAGGAGCTTGGTTCTTCATTTTGATCGGCTCTCTCAAAAATCATTTCCAATTTTTCCCAAACTTGTTTTGCTGAAATACAAGAAAAAATTAGATTGAACTCATTTATATCTAATGAACAATAAAATATATTTAAGGCCTTAGCATTTAATTGTATTATTTCTTTGTTTTGCTCTTTTAATACTTTAGGGGTGTGTGAGCCATCAACTATGATCCTCCATACACTAGTCTTGTGCTTGTATAAAAATTTTCATCCAAATTTTTCAATAGGTATAATTTGAGCCATTAAAAAATGAAGGTCTATCTATAAAATAGCCTTCATTAAATAAAGAATCCATTTGGATCATCTAGATCTTTAGCTCTTGATGGTTAGGTCAACAACTAATAACAAAGCACCTACTCTGATACCACTTGTTGCCTAGGTCTGGCCATCTAAGAGGAAGGGGTGAATTTGATTTATAAAATTTTTAGCTAAATTATACTCTAAAATAAATATGTGCTTCTAATTAAGAGAAACTTGAATGCTTATAGTGAATGAGCAATGTGTAGCAGTGGAATTAAAAGCAACTAACTAATGTAAATATGTAAAGCAAATAAGAAAAGCAAAACTATAAAATAAACACATAAAGATTTTATAGTGGTTCGGTGCAATCCAGCACCTACATCCACTTCCTCTATCACCTTGGAAATTCCACTATAATCTGAGATTACAGTGTGTTTGTTTTGACCCGAGAACACAAACAAATCTAGTTCATTTTGCCGAACTCACCAACCACAACCCTACACTGATAGTTTTCTCGGGTTCACTATCAATTCGGTTGGTTTTAACTTAAGAGCACAAACAACAACCTTTACGCTATCTAATTTTTTGCTTGAACCAACCTACACCCCAAATTTCTTTCTCCCAAAGAAACTTGTAAAGAAATAAAAATACAAGTATAAAATTCAGCACAGAAATAAAAAGAAAATGAACTCATTTTGAAGTTTGATGGAGAGGCTGAAAGATGGCTCTTGAAGCTTTGTATTCTCTTCTTTGAAGGCTAAGAGAAAACTTGAATGAATGAGGATGATCACACTTTAAAGCTCTCTAAATTTGATGCACAAGATTCTCTCTTTTTCTTTAGATGTTCATTGAACCTCACTATTTTAATGATTTCTACTTTTAATCCACTTGATCTTTCTTTCCAAATATTTCTCTAGCCTTTTATATTATTTGTGATAGCTTAAGGATCAGTTCTAGTAGTTGGAAGACTTGAAATAGTCATTGAAATGGAGAAATGACCATTTGAAAAAGTTGCAGAAAACTAGCTGTTACGATCATTAGGTTGGCTCAGTTTTTGACTGGGTCGGCTCAGTCCTAACTAGGTTAGCTCAGTTTATAGCAGGATCGGCTCAGTTCCCTGGGTCTTAAAAAACTATCTTTCTACACTTTCTATCTTTTGCTTCCACTGAGACAAGATCGGCTCAGTCTCAGACTCGGTTGGCCCAGCTTGTGTGCCAAGCATGCTGGGCAGCCCATTTCAAAAGGGGATGATCTAGGGGTTGTCTCTTGGGTTGATTCTTTTGCTAAAACTTGATTTTTTTCTAATTTACGCATCCAAAACTTATAGGACTACCTCCAAAAGATCAAAAATCTTCTAAGCTTGTCATTGAGGCTTTCGAAATAGATTTTCTTCAACTTTATAAAATTATGATTTTGCTCCTTGTCACTTTTTCTTATTCTCCAACTTGATAAAATTATAATTTTGACTTGAAAATCTGAAAAGGCCTACATCCATTCTTGAAACACATGGTTAAATACTTAAATACTCAAATTTTGTCAATCATCAAAATTAATCATGGGGTCAATAAGGTTGTCTAGATTATATTTTAAAATACAAAATCCATCTTATGAATTATCCTGACCAAGATTTTGTTATATTGAAATACAGTGATACATTCTTCTCCAACTCTTAAAGTGGTCAATCCCATCTTGGTCACACACCGACTTTGCAAGTACTTGACTGTGCCCAAAAATCTTTTGTTACTAAATTAGAAATTTAGTTAGTCTTGTACGACAGCACAGTGAGTCACTAGCAAGCCATTGAGGTAATCTCAGGTCTAAGGGACATTATACCTATATACTATTAGAGATATTCTCGATAGTAGAATGCTCTAGAGTTGGTCACATTCAATGATGATGTACCCTTATATCTTACCTGTATGCTATATCAGTGTCTCCATACTTCTTGGTTAAGAGGACAACCAACCTATATGGCACACAGTGACCTATGCTCGATAGATGTCGTCATCCTTATTAATAGTCTATCATTTGACTATGAACTATTTTAAGGACTAATTGATAAATCATCTCTTTATCGAGCCTAAATCATCCTAAGGAATTCATCACAATAATGGAGTTCATTAGAAGATGAAACTTATGATGAAAAATATCAAAAATATATTTTATTAATTAATAAATAAATTATAATTATAATATAGCTCAACTATTAATAGGATGATGATTGACTTTGAGATAAATTTTCCACCAACTCTCACTTATCCTAAAGCTACTCGGCATAGTATCTAAAATCCATCTTCAACTTGTGGTTGTCGAACTCCTTTATCGTCAGGGCTTTAGTAAAGGGGTCTGCTAGGTTCTCCTTTTCATCAATTTTTTGAAGGTCGACGTCACCTCGATCTAGGATCTTCCAGACCAGTTGGAAGTAGTGTAGTACATGCTTCATCCGCTGGTATGCCTTTGGTTCCTTTGCCTAAGTAATGACACTAGTGCTGTCATAGTAGAGCAGGACCGGGCCATCAAGAAAGAATGCTACTCTAAGTTTGATGATAAACTTCCTCAATCACACAGCTTCCTTCATGGCATTTGATGCTATAATGTACTCTACTTTGCAAATAGAGTCTGCCACAGAATGCTACTTGAAACTCTTCCAGTAAATGGCTCCATCATTTAAAGATGTAACTCAACATGCTTTTGTTGTCATCATTCTCAGACTGAAAGTTAGAGTTAGTGAACCCCACAAGTTTCAGATCTGACTCGCTATAAACCAACCATTGGTCCTTAGTATTTTTCAAATACTTAAGGATGGCTTTAACCACTTTCTAGTGGTTTTCTTCAGGATCAAACTTTTATCTACTCACTACTTCTAGTGAGTATACCACGTCTGGTCTCATACATGTCATGAAGCATATAATAGAACACACTATCGAAGCATATGGGACTCTACTCATATGCTCTCTCTCTAGGAGTTATCGAACAATCCTTCTTAAAGAGAAAAATTTCATGGCCTATCGGGAGATAGCCCTTTTAGAAATTCTCCATGTTGAATCTCTTTAGCATAGTAGCTATATACGTGGACTAGGATAAACCAAGCATCCTTTTAGATATATCCTTATAGATCTTCATCTCTAGGATTTAGGTGTTAGATATGTGTGCCCTAGAAGCCAGATTGGCTGACACTTGTAATACACTTCTAAGGATAAAATTATAATTTTGACTATAAATAATAAAATGGGTTATTTTCTATCATAGTGTATATTTGAAAGTGTCTGTGATATATCCCTTGAGTTAATGGTAGTGATAGTTCATATTTTCAAGAGTTAAAAATTTAAGATATGAATTTTCATTATTAACTCATAAAATGCTCCCGACCGTAGGATCATCATGAGGATGGTGATTGATCTGAAAGTTTGGTGTGCGATCGCTTCTTTAGGATAGATAATTCTTGAGTCTATGGTGCAGAGACACTAGAGCAAGAGTATAGGTAGTCATTAGAGAATGAGGGCACTATGCGTGACCACCTCGAGCAATCATGAGGAAGTCTACCTTCTCATTAATGACTGGCTTGAAGCTGCAGTAGTGTGTCTATTTCTTTGATCTGAGGTGCATCGGCAATTCACCTTAAGGGTATTATAGTTTGACTATACCATAACTCAATCTCCTAGCCATTCAGAACCCTGAGGTGTATGTTGGCTATAGTATGTTCATTGTAGGAATCGGATTGCACCAATAGAGGATCTATCTACCTGGGTAGATGAGGAGCAGCCCTATGATGATCATGAGAATCAAGTCCATAAGCCCATGGCCATGATATAGTAAAATAATAGAAAAGTTTCTATTAGAGTTTTCACATTGGACTTGAATCAAATGATTAATTCATATGACAAAAATTAGGATTTGATGAGATCACCTTAACCCTAATCTGGTCGAAGCTCAAGATAGAGAAATTTAATCACACAGGTAGCTGCACCGAGAGGTTCGCTTTTAGTTCTGATGGATTGCCACCATATGCTGCTAGGTGTCACTGGTGGATTTTGAAAGCAATTAGAATGATTTGGATGATCGATCATACTATTTATCTGAATCAGAAAAGTTCTGATCCATCGAAAGGTATTTCGATGATGTCGATGATAGAGATCGTGGCATATCCCATTACCATATGGAACTGAACCTAACTAGATCATATAAATAAGGATTTGGATCCGGATATCATCAATTGGACTAATCTAGTTTAATTGATTTGAATAAGATTCAATTAGGTTTAAGGAGGTCGTGCTAGCACACGAATGAGCCTAATGTTCTCCTTTAATAATCATTAAAGCTTGTCTTGACTGAGCCAAATGTATTTAGGCTCACTGAAGAACCTTTACTTGGTCTAACTAGAGCTTGTCCAGGTTAGAAAAAGATTATCTTAATTTATGAGATAAATTTGAGACAACATGTGCCATTTTTCATCATCTGCTAAATCTTGTTTTTAGACATTGGTCAAATGTTGACCTTTGATACTTAGACATCTGCCCATATGTCATGCACCCATAGGAGAGAACATGAGGCTTTGTCCCCCTACTAAAAAGCAGAAAGGGAGGGGGCACATGCCTAAGAAGGCATGCACCCCATGAGGATAACGTCTGGAGTTCCATACAGATGGAACTCCAGTTGCTTCAGGGAATCAAACTAGATGGTGCCAAAGAGTCTTTTTTGACCCAATCATGGCACCATCTAATGAGAGTTTTGAGAAACTCTAATCTGATTAGATCAGATGATGTCATCCCACCAATCTGATTTAGATCTGATTGCATAAAGGGCCATGATTGGCTGGGATGATGTGGCACTGCATGGCATAGCAGGGTCTATATAAAATCTATCTGCACCTAATCAGAGAGCTTCTACTTTAGCCCATGCCACAAAGCTTTTCTTCCTTTTTCTCCATGCCACCCTCCTATCCTCTTTCTCCTCTCCACGCCCAAGAGGTTTTGGGTACAAGTTAGGTGCGATCCAAGCAAGAGAAAGGCAATAGGAAAGGAAGAAGATAGCACTACTGCGAAAGACAATGGTTGATCTTCAAAAGAGTATTTGAAGACCTTCAATATCAGATCCAAATTTAATTTTTAGATAATTGATAAAAAAGAAGAAGATCTTTAGATCCTACCCGAGTGGATATCGGTAGATCTTTAGAACCTCAAGCAAACATCGAGATCATCATAGGGTAATAGAATTACCCATAACAAAGGTAAATTAAATTAGATTTAGTTTTTATTTTATTTTTTTTATCAGATCAATAAGATCAAATTTGAAGAGTCTCACATCTAATTAGGATCTTAGAAAAAAAAATTTGAAATATTTTTTTTAATCCAATCAGATCTGAATGAACCTGCATCGAAAAAATATGGTTTTCCCCTTCAACTGGTATCAGAGCTAGGTTCCAAAATTTATTAGATCTAATTTTAATTTATTTTTAATTTAATAATTAGATAATTTTAGATATCACATGAGATATGATTAGCTCTAAAATTAAAAAAATTAAAAATTAAATAATCTAGATCTAAGATGTATGAGATGCATGACTAGACTAGGAATAGAATTATTCTATGTATAGTCTAGCATGATCAAAATTTTTATTTGATTAATTATATTTTCAAATTTATTTATTTATATTGTTTTATATTATAAGTATTATAATTAAATCTAAAAAATAAAAAATAAGTTTATTTAATTTCTTCATATGAGATATGATAGATGCATGTTTAGACTAGTTGTAGAATAGTTCTACAAAATTATCTAGAATAAATTTTAATTTGATATGATCAAATTTAAACCATATTTTTTAGATATTTATGAGATAATTTAGATCTAGAAACATGCATGATATGATAAATGAGATGTATGCAAAATATATTTTTTAGTTAGATCAATTTTTATATATTTGATATATGATGTAGATCTAACTAGTTTTGTAGATTTATCATATTTTTGATTAAAGCATTTCCCTTGGCCGTTCGATCATCAGAATAAAGTATGGTTTAAAGGCCCTCTTCTTTCATTCGATGAGGTGTTCTTATGATGTGTAGGGGTGCTGCATATTCGTTCTTAATAAAAAATCAAAACTTATTTTCTGCAAAATTCTAGATCTTGAAACCTTAGGATTTTATATACATGTTTTGTTTATGAATCCTAAACTTAATTAAAAATTAAGATTATGAAATATATTAGATCTAAAATTAAGAATTTTTAGATTTATGACATATTCATAAAACTAGGTTCAAGCTTGGGTAGCTCAATTAGGTCTGGCGGTTGATCAAATTGAATCAAGAGTTAGTTAGATGGGATCAAGAGTGCTTAAATTGACCAGCCTAATTGAATTAAGTCTGAGTCAAGATCGAGTCACATGAGTGATTGATCAAGTTAAGACCTAATTAGGCTCAGTGGTTAGAGTCTGGATTGTAGGCTAACCTAATTGATTCTGGCTCAATAATTTAGTGTCTAAGATAAATTTGGCAGATACGACCGACTAGTTTTTAATTGGAAGCTACTCAACTTGAATGCGTTCTTATCGAGTTAATGTCATATCCCTTCCACCGGTCTCACTTACCTGGCCATATTTACCTGCTCAGTCCCGATCTAAGGTGGCTAATAATCCAAGCTAACCTATGCCACTAGGTTAGTCATAATGGTTATGGCCATGTCAAGTTAAGTTTAAAGAGACCTAAATCAAATCTTCCTAAGAAAAGATTAAGTCTAAGGTCTTCCACCATTGTAGATATATGGGCTCTTCCTGAAGTTAATTATTCTCGACTGGTCATAGTGGTTTAGTTGCATCGAGAAGACGCAACCATGTCTATTAGGCATTGGATGCTATAGGCTGGAGGATGGATTGGGCTTAATATTTTGGATATGATGAGAGATCTAATTAGGAATCCAATCTATGCAAATGGTGGGTCTGACTTAACTAAGGAGTGGATCAATATTTCGGACATGATAAGATTCATAAATTAGAGATCAAGCTTGGATGCACCATGATTTGAAAATCATTGGACAAGAGTTGTTCACTCATTGGCTAACTCATCACCAATAACTATTAGGTGAGGTGATGAGCCAGTTGGTGGGACTGCACCACCCTCTAAAAATCAGTAATCGTTGAGATTTTTGCATCTCTATAGAGGAAGTGTAAGGATCCAAAAAAATAGTTGGAGCTAATTTATTTAAAAATCAAACCTCTAAACAAATTGGTCGTCTTAATTACAAAATCTAATTAGAAACTTTGACTCTCTATAGAAGGAAAAAAATGTCAGTATCCAACCCACTAGTCCATATCCTAGACACCCATAGACTGATCGAACCCAATTACAAGGATTGGCTCCAAAACTTCAAAATCATTTTGGATTTTAAGAAGTTGACACATGTATTGGACCAGGATCCCCCCACCTTACTAGCTCATCCATCCACTGAATAGAGAGCATCTCTTGACAAATGGATGGATGAAGATAACAAGATCAGATACTATATGTTGGGCTCGATGTCTGATGAGCTTCAGCACCAACATGTACATATCAAGACTGCCCATCAAATGTTGGCTCACCTGTAAGAGTTGTTTGGTGAATAGAGTCGCACAGCCAAATATCAGATCACTAAATGAATATTTAAGGCTACAATGCATGATGGATAGTCAGTCCAAGATCATTGTCTAATGATGATCAAGGACTTGGAAGAGCTTTAGGAGCTCGGACTGAAGTTAGACCAAGATCTACAGAATGATATAATTCTACAATCCTTGACTGATGCATATGGACAGTTCATCATGAACTATCATATGCATAAATTTTAGAATACTTTGGTCGAGCTTATCAATATGCTAGTTATTATAGAGCTTTCTATGAAAGGTTCTAAAGGCTCAGTACTTGCTATGGAATGGACTTCTTCTAAAAAAAAGTCTTTTGGAAAGAAGAAGAAGTCTGTGAAAAGACAGAAGCTGGAAGGTGAAAAAAAATGAAAGACAGAGTTGAAGAAGAAGGCCGCTAACAAAGAAAAGTATTTTTATTATAATACTGACGGCCACTGAAAGTGGAACTGCCCTACATACCTGGCCACCCTAAAGAATAAGGAGATATGTCCATCTGGAGGTATGCTCATTATTAAATCTAACCTTACGATTTTTTCTACATCTAGTTGGGTGCTTGACTCTAGTTCTAGTGCTCATTTATACACTTTCATGCAGGATCTTGAGGATAGCAGAAGGCTGAGGGATGGTGAGATGATCCTACGTGTCGAAAATGGAGCAAGAATTATTGCTGTGGTCATGAAAACCTATCCTCTTTGACTACCGTTTGGCTTAGATTTAGTACTTAAAAATTATTATTATGTGCCTATTGCAAGCAGGAATTTGATTTCTGTTTCATGTTTAGCATAAGAAGGCTATGTAATTAGTTTTCTTAAGGACCATTGTAATATTCTTTATGAAAGAAATAAAATTGCAAGTGGTTTCCTCATTAACGATCTCTACTAGTTACATATTGATGTATCTATCTTTGATATCGTGCAAAATGTGAATGTCATAAGATCAAAATGATCCAGGGATAGTCCAAACGATAGGTATCTATGGCACCTAAGGTTAGGTCATATAGCAGAAGATAGGATTATCAAATTAGAGAAAATCAGACTATTAAGTCCGTTGACTTTCGAATCATATCCAATTTGTGAATCATATCTTCATGATAAAATGACTAAGCTTCTTTTTGTAGGACATGGGCCATAGAACTACTTGCCCTAGTACGTACTGATGTATGCGACCCATTTGATGTGTCGACCAGAGGTAATTTTGATTACTTCATAATCTTTATCGATGATTTATCTTAGTATGGTTACGTGTATCTTATGAGGCACAAGTCTGAAGTCTTTAAAAAGTTCAAAAAATTCAGATATGAAGTTAAAAAGCAAACTGAAAAACCCATTAAGATTCTTTGATCAGATGAGGAGGTGAATACCTTAGTCGAGAATTCCTTAACTATCTCAAGCAAAATGGCATAGTCTCTCAATGGACTCCACTTGGAATACCTCAACTCAACGAAATTTTAGAATAGAGGAATTGGACCCTATTAGATATGGTCCGATCCATGATGAGCTTCACATACCTTCCTAATTTTCTTTAGGGACACAGTTTGTTAACTGCTATATATTTACTGAATATGATTCTCTCTAAAACCGTCCTACCACACCATACGAGATATGACATGGTAAGAAATTAAGTTTGAGTCATCTCAAAATTTGGAATTGTCCGGCTCATATCAAAGGACAATAAGCAAATAAGTTAGATTATAAGTTCTTTAGAGCTTGATTTATAGGATATCCTAAAGAGTCATTAAGATATTATTTCTACATTCTAGAAGACCATAATGTGATTATGAGTCAGCATGCCATCTTTCTTGAAAAATAGTTTATTCAAGATGGTTGCATTGGAAAGCAGATCAAGCTCGAGGAGAAAGTCTCATAAGAGCAACGAGCTAAGGACCCCATGGAACCAAATTAGGTTGAGCCAATGCAAACAATACCTCCTCCACCTCGTAGATTGAAAAGGGTTTTCCATCCCCTTGAGAGGTACTTAGGTACTATTTCAAAGAAAGTAGAGTAAATATTCCTCATAGGTAATGAGGTCATGGTGATCCTAAAACCTATGATGAGGCGATATCAGATATCGACTTCGAGAAATGGTTAGAGGCAATGAAGTCAGAAATTGACTCGATGCACTCAAACTAAGTCTGGACCTTGGTAGATCCACCAGAAGGTATAGTACCTATTAGGATTAAATGGATCTACAAGAGAAAGATTGGTGTAGATGGGAATGTGGAGACATTCAAAGATAGATTAGTGGCAAAAGGGTATAGTCAGCATGAAGGCATTGACTATCAGGATACCTTTTTACCTATGGCTATGCTAAAATCCATCCGCACGTTGCTTGCCATTGCAGCTTATTTCGATTATGAAATATGGTAAATGAACGTGAAAATGATTTTCTTAAATGGATACCTTAAGGAAGATATCTATATGGAACAGCCACTAGGTTTCACATCCAGTGATGCTGATCACAATGTATGCAAGTTGCAAAGGTCCATATATGGACTTAAGCAAGCATCATAGAGTTGGAATACTCATTTTAATGATGTGATCAAATTATTTGGTTTCATCAAAAATGAGGAGGAATCATGCATTTTCAAAAAGGTCAGTGGGAGCTCTATTATCTTCCACGTACTGTACGTGGATGATATCCTCCTTATTGGAAATGATATTTCCATGTTGACCATAGTTATAATATGGTTATCTAAAGAATTCTCCATGAAAGACCTAGGAGAAGCATCCTTCATTCTAGGAATTAAGATCTATAGAAATAGACCGAATAGGATGCTAGGTCTTTCACAGAAGATGTACATAGAGGAAGTGCTAAAGAGGTTTAGCATGGAAAACTCCAAGAGGAGATTAGTACCCTTCAGACATGGCATTTATCTCTCCAAGAAAATGTGTCGCAACACATCAGAGGAGATTGAACACATGAGCAAGATTCCTTATGCTTCAAGAATAGGGAGCCTTATGTATGCCATGTTATGTACACGACCTGATATAGCCCATGCTGTGAGTGTCACGAGCAGATATCAGTCGAATCCAGATGATGAACACTGGACTTCTGTGAAATGTATCCTTAAGTACTTGAGAAGAACTAAGGATATGTTGTTGATTTTTGGTAATGGAGAACTCCAAGTCCAGGGGTATATAGACTCGAATTTTATGCCTGATATAGATGATCGAAAGTCAACATTTGGGAGTCTGTTTGTGTGTAATGACGGTACTGTCAGTTGGAAGAGTTTTAAGGAGACAGTGATAGCAGATTCCACCATGGAAGCAGAGTAAATCGCTACGTCAGAAGCTGCGAAGGAGGCATTCTGGTATAAGAAATTTGCCACAGAGATTGGAGTGATGCCATCGGATGCCATTCCTCTATACTACGATAATAATGGTGCCATAGCCCTTGCTGAAGAGCCAAGGTCTCACCAAAAATCCAAGCACATCGAGCGACGATACCACTTCATCCGCGATTACCTCGAGAAAGGTTACATCAAGGTCAAGAGAGTCGACTTCGCAGATAATGCGGCAAACCCACTCATAAAGCTGTTAAGCCAGCAGAAGGTCAAAGCCCACCTTAAGAAGATGGGATAGATTTATAGCCAATTGGCTTTAAGTCAAGTGGTTGTTTGTTAGATATGTGTGCCCTAGAAGTTAGATTGGTTGACACTTGTAATACACTTTTAAGGACAAAATTATATTTTTGACTATAGATAATAAAATGGATTATTTTCTATCACAGTGTGTATTTGAAAGTGTCTGTGATACATTCCTTGAGTTAATGGTAATGATAGTTCATATTTTCAAGAGTTGAAAATTTAAGACATGAATTTTCATTATTAACTCATAAAATGCTCCCGACCATAGGATCATCATGAGGATGGTGGTTGATCTGGAAGGTTAGTGTACGATCGCTTCTTTAGGATAGATGCATCTTGAGTCTACGATATAGAGACACTGGAGCAAGAGTATAGGTACTCATTAGAGAATGAGGGCATTGAGTGTGACCACCTCGAGCAGTCTTGAGAAAGTCTACTATCTCATTAATGACTGGCTTGAAGCTACAGTGGCATGCCTAATTTTTTGACCTGAGGTGCATCGGTAGTTTACCTTGAGGATGTTATAGTTTGACTACACCATAACTCGGTCTCCTAGCCATTCATAATCCTTAGTGTATGTTGGCTATAGCATGTTCATTATGGGAATTCGATTGTACCAATAGTGGATCTGTATACCTAGGTAGATGAGGAGTAGTCTTATGATGATCATGAGAATCAAGTCCATAAGCCCATGGCCATGGCAAAGTAAAATAATAGAAAGAGTTTCTATTAGGATTTTCACATTGGACTTGAATCGAATGATTAATTCATATGACAGAAATTAGGGTTTGATGAGATCACCTTAATCCTAGTCCGATCGGGGCTCAAGATAAAAGAATTTAATCACATAGGTAACTGCATTGAGAGGTTTACTTTCAGTTCTGATGGATTGTCACCATATGTCACTGATGGATTTTGGAAGCAATTAGAATGATTTGGATGATCGATCATACTATTTATCTGAATCAAAAAAGTTTTGATCCATCAGAAGGTGTTTCGATGATGTCGATGATAGAGATCGTGGCATATCCCATTACCATATGGAACTGAATCTAACTAGATCACACAAATAAGAGTTTGGATCTAGATACCATCAATTAGACTAACCCAGTTCAATTAATTTGAATAAGATTCAATTAGGTTTAAGGAAGTTATGCTAGCACACGATTGAGCCTAATGTTCTTCTTTAATAATCATTAAAGCTTGTCTCGACTAAGCCAAGTATGTTCAAGCTCACTCAGGAACCTTTACTTGGTCTGACTGAAGCTTGTCCATGTCAAAAAAGGATTGTCTTAATTTATGAGATAAATTTTAGACAACATCTGCCTATTTCATCACCTGCTAAATCTTATTTTTGGACATTGGTCAAATGTTGACCTTTGATACTTAGACATCTGCCCATATGTCATGCACCCATAGGAGAGAACATGGGGCTTTGTCCCCTTGCTAAAAAGTAGAAAGGGAGGGGGTGCACACCTAGGGAGGCATGCACCCCATGAGGATAACGTCTAGAGTCCCATACAGATAGGACTCCAGTTGCTTCGAGGTATCAAACTAGATGGAGACAAAGAGTCTTATTTGATCCAGTCTTGGTGCCATCTAAGGAGAATTTTGAGGGACTCTAATCTGATTAGATTAGATGATGTCATTCCACCAATCAGATTTAGATCTAATTGCATAAAGGACCATGATTGGTCGGGATGATGTGGCACTGCATGGTGCAGCAGGGTCTATATAAATCCTATCTACGCCTAGATCAGAGAGCTTTTGCTTTACTTCCATGCCATAAAGCTTTTCTCCCTCTTTCTCCATGCCACCCTCTAGTCCTCTTTCTCCTCTCCATGCTTAAGAGGTTTTGGGTATAAGTTAGGTACGATCCAAGCAAGAGAGAGGCGATAGGAAAGGAAGAAGGCAACACTGCTGCAAGAGACAATGGTTGATCTTCAAAATAGTATTTGAAGACCTTCAATATCAGATCCAGATCTGATTTTTGGAGGATCGATAGAGAAGAAGATCTCTAGATCTTTTTCAAGTGGATACCGGTAGAGGCCAGGCACTTGCGTGGCTGCATCTAGAATCTCAGGCAAACATCGAAATCATCACAGGGTAATAGGATTACCCATAACAAAGGTATAGTTAAATTAGATTTAGTTTTTATTTTATTTTTCTTTTATTAGATCAATAAGATCAGATTTGAAGAGTCTTAGATCTGATTAGGATCTCATAGAAAAATTTTTGAAATATTTCTCTTGATCCAATCAGATCTGAACGAACCTGCATCGAGAAAATAGAGTTTTTTCTTGCAATTGGATGCTTCACTGAAGTCCTTCATGGAGAACTGAGATGACAATCAAACTTTTATTTCCTATAGTGTGAGAATATCATTCTTGATTAAGAGAATGTCGTTCATATACAAAATAAGGAATACCACTGCTGGACCATTTGCCCATTTATAAATGCAGGGCTCTTCTCTATTCTTAACGAAGCCATACATTTTGATTACCTTATCAAAACATATGTTTTAACTTCGAGATGCCTGCTTCAATCCATAAATGGATCTCTGAAGCTTGCACACCATGGACTCATTATACCACTGCTTCAATCCATAAATACTATAGCTATTACAGCCTATTTTGATTATAAAATATGATAAATGGATATGAAAATAGCATTTTTAAATGGATACCTTGAGAAAAATATCTATATGGAATAGCCACTTGATTTCACATCCAATGATGATGATCACAAGGTCTGCAAGCTGCAGAGGTCCATATATGGACTTAAGCAAGTATCTTAAAGCTGGAATGCTCGTTTCAATGATGTGATCAAATTATTTGATTTCATCAAAAATGAGGAGGAGCCATGTATTTTTAAAAAGGTCAATAGAAGCATCGTTGTCTTCCTTGTATTGTATGTGGATGACATTCTTCTAATTGGAAATAATATTTCCATATTGACCATGGTCAAAATATCATTGTCTAAAGAGTTCTCTATGAAAGACCTAGGAGAAGCATTCTTTATTCTAGAAATTAAGATCTATAGAGATAAACCGAATAGGATGCTAGGACTTTCATAAAAGATGTACATAGAGGAGGCACTAAAGAGGTTTAGCATGAAAAACTCCAAAAAAGGTCTAGTATGCTTTAGACATGGTATTCATCTCTCCAAGAAGATGTGCCCTAGCACTCTTGAGGAGATTGAATGCATAAGCAAGATCTCTTATGCTTCAGTAATAGAAAGCCTCATATATGCCATACTACGTACACGACCTGATATTGCCCATGTTGTGAGTGTCACGAGCAGGTATCAGTCGAATCAGGCAAAGAGCACTAGATTTCTATAAAATGTATCTTAAGTACTTAAGAAGGATTAAGGATATATTTTTAATCTTTGATAATGGAGAACTCCAGCTCCAGGGATATACAGACTTAGATTTTATGTCCGACATAGATGATCGAATGTCGACATCTGGAAGTCTATTTTTATGTAATGGTGGTGATATTAGCTGAAAGAGTTCCAAGCAGATGGTGATAGCAGACTCCACCATGGAAGCAGAATATGTCGCTGCATCAAAAGCTACGAAGGAGGTGTTCTGGTATAAGAAGTTCACCATAGAGCTTGGAGTGATGCTATCGGATGTCTTCCCTCTATACTACGATAATAATGGTGCCATAGCCATATCTAAGGAGTCGAGGTCTCATCATAAATTCAAGCACATCGAGCAATGATTTCATCTGATCCATGATTATCTCGAGAAGGGATACGTCGAGGTCAAGAAAGTCGATACTGCAGATAATGCGACTGACCCACTGATGAAGCCATTGGGACAACAGAAGATTGAATTCCATCTTGAAAAGATGGAACTTAGATTTGTAGCCAATTGGCTTTAGATCAAGTGGGAGTTTGTTAGATGTGTGCTCTAGAAGCTAGATTGGCTAACACTTATAATATCCTTCTAGGGGTAATTTTATAATTTTGACTGTAAATTAATAAAAGAATTATTTTCTATCATGGTGTATATTTAAAGTGTCTGTAATACATCCTTTGAGTTAATGATGATCATAATTCACATTTTCAAGAGTTGAAAATTTAAGATGTAAATTTTTATAATTAACTTATAAATTGCTCCTGACCATAGAATCATCACGAGGATGGTGATCGATCCAGAAGGTTGGTATATGATCGCTTTCTTATGATAGATGAGTCTTGAGTCTATGGTGTAAAGACACTAGAGCAGGAGTATAGGTACTCGTTAGAGAACGAGGGCACTGAGCATGACCACCTCGAGCAGTCATAAGGGAGTCTACCTTCTAGTCGATGACTGGCTCGATGGTGTAGTGGTGTGTCTGGTTCTTTGATCTGAGGTGCATCGGTAGTTCACCTTGAGGGTGTTATAATTTGACTATACCATAACTCGATCTCCTAGCCATTCAGAATCCTGAGGTATATTTGGCTATAGCATGTTCATTGTGGAAATTATATTGCACCAATAAGCGATATATCTACCTCGGTAGATGAGCAGTCCTATGATGATCTTGAGATTAAGTCCATAAGTTCATGGCTATGGCTGTGTGAAGATGATAGAAAGAGTTTCAATTAGGATTTCACATCAGACTCGAATTAAATAATTAATTCATATGATATACACTGGGTTTGATGAGTTCACCTTAACCCTAATCCGATCGGGGCTCAAGATAGAAGAACCCAATCACACAGGTAGCTGCACCAAGAGGTTCACTTTTGATTCTGATGAATTACCACCATATACTGTTAGGTGTCACTGGTGGATTTTGGGAGCAATTAGAATGATCCTGATGATCAATCACTCTAATTGTGTGAATCAAAAAAGTTTTGGTCCATTAAAAGGTGTTTCATTGATGTCGATGATGGACATCATGACATATCTCATTATCATAAGAAATTAAACCTAACACACAAATAAGGGTTTGGATCTAGAATTCATCAATTAAGCTAACCCAGTTTGATTGATTTGGATTAGATCTAATTAGGTTCAACAAAATTATGTTAGCAAACGATTGAGCCTAACATTCTCCTTCTGTAATCATTTTGGTTCATCTTGGATGAGCCAAATTGGTTTGGGCTCACCAGAAAACCTTGTATGGGTTTGTCTTTGACTAATTGGAGCTTGTCCAAATTAGAAAAGGATTGTCTTAATCTATTAGATGAAAATAAAACAACACCTACTAAATCCTATCGCCACCTGCCATTTCCTATCACTACCGAGACATTAGACGTCCCAATATAGGAAAGAAAGAGGCAGGGGCGTGCGCTCCCTTTGGACATCTCCTTGGAGTGCACGCCCCCTTAATTTCTATGCACAAAAGTGTGTGCATGCCCCTAGTTGGCATGCACACATGATGAGAAGAGGAGGAGTCCCATACAGATGGGACTCTGGGTTGCTGGATGGCTTCAAAGTCTTAAGCGCCAAAGTGTTTGGGCCTATCCATTCTTAGTGCCACTTTTGAGGGATTAATAGGGTCTCTCATCTGACTGGATCAGGTGACATCATTCTACCAATCAAATTTAGATTTAATTAATCCAAGCAAGATGATTCGTCAGACCTGTGTCGCATTGCATGGCGCAGTAAGGTCTATTTAAACCCTATCTGCACCTAGGGTTTTATTCTTTTGCCCATCCACCATTCCGCAATGCTGCCTTCTTCTCTTCCATGCCTCCCTCTGATCCTCTCTCTCCCCTCTCCATGCCCAAGGTGTTGAGTGGATCCAGCAAGGAAAATCAAGGAGACTTGGTGCATACATAAGGAAAAGGATAGCCCTCGCTCTAGAAATAATTGTGCTACCTTCAAGGACTTCTTTGAAGGTTCTTCAAATCAGATCTAGATCTAATCTCTAGAGTCATGATTCTAAAGGAGAAGACATTTAGATCCAGCTCGATTGGATATCGGTAGAGGTCAGGCATTTGCATGGCTAAGATCTAGAACCTCAAGAATATCTAGATCATTGATAGGATAATTAGATTACCTGAATAAGGTACAAAATTAAATCTGATTTAATTTTTAGTTTTGCTTTAATATTAGATCTTTAGAATCAGATTTGAGATATCTCAGATCTAATTAGAATTTTTTTAAAATTTTTTTAAAATATTCCATCAGATCCAATCAGATCTGAACGATCCTATAATAGAAAAAGTAGTTTTTTCTTCATCCATATAGTTCATCCCCTTTATCAAAATGCTCATAGGACACCTTAGAGTTCAACTGTCAGCTCTGATCAGGCTATCCATATTGTATTTTAAAATACCAAATCCATCTCATGGATTACTGATAAGTGGTAAAAATATACAAATAAAAGTATTAAATTATAAAATAAATTAATTTATTTATTTAAAAATTGATGCTTTTATTAATTTTATGTAGGAAAGAAGGCCACCAATGTAAAGATCTTATTTTTTTCATTCAGATGAAATAAATTTTAGGTAAAATGGACTTCAAACGAGCCCAGAATTGAATTTCAAAGAAAAAAAAACCCGATTCGGTTCAAACCGGTTCAGAAAATCGGCTCAGCAGACCATCCAATTTGACCACATCAGCAGATCGACCCACTGATGTAGCGCTTACGTCAGGATGATGTCAACATTTTTTGCAGCGCACGGTGGATCAACTTGAGGGCATTTCAAAAATTTCATATGAAGAAGCATGCTCCGGTTGGCTGAAGAATGTGGTGGTCCATGCAACACCAAGTTCGCGCATGGTCTATAGAGGATAATTTGGGAATTTTGTCTGATTCGATGAGTGCCATTCACTAAGATTTGATCGGACGGTCAAAATGAATGCGCTAACGAATGGCATCCGCAGCTTCTGATTGAGAACCAACGACTGAGATTCATCCCGACGTTAAACTAAAGATTAGAAGCCTTCTTTGTGCACAATCGGATGGTCTAGATTCAATCTAACACTTGATCCAATGGCTGAAATAAATTTTGACTTGATCTGGGATATTTTAAAAGGTTTTTAAGTGATTTTTGGACCGTTTGATCAACATCTAATGGTCAAAATCATCTAGAATCCTAATTTGAATTGTTTTGAGAGTTTTAAACCTAATTTCTAAAGGATTTTGGGATAAATTGATTTCTTCATCTATAAAACCTGCTGTTGCCGAAGAAAAAAAAAGAAGAGAGTGAGAGAGAAAAAAAGAGAGAAAAGGGAGAGAGTCAGAGAAATAAAAAAAAAAAGAAAAAGAAGAGAAAGAGAGGAGAGACGTAGAAAGAGAAGAGAGACTTTTGAGAGAAAAGAAAGGGTTTGTAATTTTTTATTTTCTTCTTTCGACAATCAAGACATCGATCAAGGAGCCTCTTCTTCTTCACCAAGTTCTCCACACCAAGAGCAATGGACAATCAATTTCAGCAATCAAATAGTCTAATTTCTTTATGCTTTTTATTTTATTTACTATTTTTAAACTTGTTATTATGAACTAAATTTTCTTTTACTAAGGCTAAGGTGTAGCCACTCTTTTGATGCAATATTCAATGTGATTTATTTTTAATTTTAAATTTTATTCATGAGGAGTATATAAATCTGATCTTAATGCTTTTAGATTACTGGCCATCTTCTAATTGATCTGATGAACATAGATGTTACGGACCAAGTACATCTATGTTATTGCTTCTTGATTATATACCTTGTATTATGAATCAAATTAGAATTCATATGCATGCAAAAATTTTAGTGCACTTTGGATGCAGCGTATTTTAATTAGAGGATTTCACAAAATTTAATGCATTAATATTTATTTAAATTACACCTAGACCAAAGGATAATTAATAAATATTGATAGTTTTGCTATGCCTGGACCAAAGGATAGTGAATAAATTAGGAGACTCCACCGTCACATGAAATAAAATTAATCTAATAATCTGAATATTATATTGACTGAGTTGGTGAACCGATTGCCTTAGTAATCCATTGCTCTTAAGTTTAAAACCCTAATAATTACACTCTCTCTATTTCCTTAAAATTTTTAATTATTTTTTTATTTTGTTCTTTAATTTTTTATTCTCATAAATCGGTCTTCTAAATAAAGCATAGGAAAGAGCTTTTTCAGTACTTATTTTCCAATCCTCTAGGGATGATACTCTACTCATTCACTTTATTACTTGATCGACTGGTGCACTTGCCATAGCTATAGATTAGCATGCATCAAGTTTTTGGCATCGTTGCTGGGGATTGTGTCTAAAATAATATTAAAATTTTGATCCTAGCTTTACTTTAGAATTTTATTTTTAATTTTTATTATTATTTTATTTTTTTTTAAAAAAAAATTATTCAGTGCATGACACGTACTGGACATAGTAACTTACTACCTTTAGATCCAGAAATTGAAAGGACCATTAGAAGACTACAACAAAAAAGAAACATGGCAGCTGAAGATCCTAACGACATCAATCTAGGATTGGATATGGCGATCGAAGGACAACATGAAGCTATTCGACCAGTACATCATCCATTAAATGATTACATCACACCATCTATAGTCGATGCAGCTTCGAGCATCAGGAGACTACCTGTGCGAGCAAACAACTTCGAAATAAAATTGGCGATGATCCAGATGATTCAATCAACTATCCAATTTAGTGGACACGTGCATGATGATCCGAATGCCCATATTTCTAACTTTCTTGAACTTTGTGATACTTTTAAAATTAATGGGGTGTCGGATGATGCTATTAGATTAAGGTTATTTTCTTTCTCTTTATGGGACAAAGCTAAAAGTTGGCTTCATTCTCTTCCTATAGGTTCTATCACAACTTGGGATGTCCTAGCCCAAAAATTCTTAGCCAAGTACTTTCCACCTTCCAAGACTGCCAAGATGTGCAACGATATCACTTCTTTTATGTAGATCGACATGGAGACACTATATGAGGCTTAGAAGCATTTCAAGGAACTATTGAGGAGATGTCCACATCATCAACTATCCATATGGCTTTAGGTACAAACTTTCTATAATGGTTTATCTCCTACTAATCATTCTATGATTGATGCAGCAGCAGGAGGAACCATTAATCAAAAAATGAAGGAAGAAGCCTTTAATCTGATCGATGAGATGGCATCAAATAGCTATCAGTGGCAGACAGAATGCATGATGCCAGAAAGACTAGTAGCTGTGCAAGGAGTAGATTGCGTGCCAACCTTACTAGCTGAAATTGCAGCCCTTAGAGCTGAAGTCAACAACTTAAAGAGAACATCTATGCATATTCAGAGCATCACCTATGACCTATGTGGAGGAGGACATGATACGAGCAATTGCCAGATAGATAATTCTTTTGCTAAAGCAATTGATACAGCTAATTATATTGGTAATTTTTTTAGATCGCAACAAAACAATCCCTACTCCAACACATACAATCAAGGGTGGATGCAGCACCCATCAAAATGCAGCACAACAGCCACCCCTAGGATTTCAAGTACCTGAAAAGAAGTCCAACATGGAAGAGCTGATAATCAAATTCATGCAAAATCAAGAAGCAACTATAAAATATTTGGAAGTCAAACTTAGGCAAGACCAAGCAGCAGCAATTCAAAACTTGGAGATGCAAATAGGGCAAATGGCTAAGATAATCTCCGAGAGATCTCAGGGATCCTTGCCAAGCAACACGGAGACCAATCCAAGGGAGCAAGTCAATGCTATCACCCTAAGAAGTGGTACAAAATTAGAGGAGCCACATCAAAAGAAAGAGATTGAAGAGCTAATTATAAATAAGGAACCATCAACTAGAGTTTGTCAGTCACCAAAACAACCAGCAGATGGATGGTCTCCAAGTATATGGTTTGCCGATCCAAATGTGAAGCCCTACGTACCGCCACTACCATTCTCAGAGAGACAAATGCAGCATCTAGATAAGAAGTTTTCTAACTTTTTCAAAATATTAAAAAATTTACATATTAATATTTTTTTTATAGATGCTATCACTCAAATGCCCAGGTATGCCAAGTTTCTCAAAGAAATCCTAACAAATAAGAAAAAGCTGAAGGAGCATGAGAGAATAAATTTGAATGAAGAATGCTCAGCAATACTTCAAAATAAATTACCACAGAAGCTAAAAGATCCAGGGAGTTTTACTATCCCTTGCATTATTGGTGATTGTAGTTTTGATAAAGTTTTATGTGATTTAGGAGCAAGTATTAATCTCATGCCTTTTTCTATTTTCAGAAAGCTGGGTCTAGGAGAATCCAAAGCCTACCACTATTACTCTTCAATTAGCCGACAGATCCATTAAATATCCAAGAGGTATAGTGGAGGATGTCTTGGTAAAGGTAAACAAGTTTATTTTTCCTGTTGATTTTATTGTTCTTGATATGGAAGAAGATTATGATGTACCCCTTATTTTAGGGAGACCCTTTTTAGCTACTGGAAGGAGCTTTAATAGATGTTCAACAAGAAAAATTAATTCTTAGAGTCCAAGATGAACAAGTTACTTTTAATGTTTTCAAAGATACTAAACATCCTGATGATAATCAAACTTATTTTCTAATTGATATTATTGACAATTCAGTATATGAGAATTCTGTAGAAAATAGGTTTGAGACTATAAAAGCTAGCAATGTCCAATTGAAAGAGGACTCGATCAAACATGAAAGTATTCTAATTGAAGTGGCACCAGATTGATCCACTTTAGAACTCAAAGAAAGTCAAGCTGAAGACTATAAATCAGAACTACTAGATAGGTTGTTTCTTTTTTTTTAGTTTTGATCATTTTTTTTCTTTTATTTTTCAGTAATTTATGGTTGCTCTTTTACTGCTTTGGTGTGTATTTTCAATTTTGCAGAGAAAAATCAATGAGAGCTCAAGCAAAATTTCAAAGCTCCAAAGAACCAGACTGAACCAAATCAGGTGTATTCCTTCCTATCCTTTATTGCATCCTTTATTTTTCTTTCTCCTTTAAGACAATGTAGAATAATAAAAAAAAAAATCATGTGTCAAGAAGAAAATCTTAAGCAAGATAGACTGGACAAGTGATAAAAGATAGAATTATTTGCTAATAAATGTAATGAGTTAAAGAAGTAGATTAGTTGGTCGACTTTTAGCAGCCTACTTAGATCATTAAAAGACTATTAGCACTTTTAATTGCACATGCACACTAACAAGGCAAAGTAGGTATTGATTATAAGGCCAACTGAGGATTCAATTATCACTAGAAAATTGGTAATTAATATACATTCTAATCAAAGAAACTTGAATTTAAGGAAAGAGCTACCTGCCTAAAAATAAAGTGCAAAAGATAGAGTATATGTGGATTGCCCAAAGCCTAGTAACTGGGTCTCTGCACCTAGGTCAAGTGTGAAAATTCATGTAAAATGGTGAAGGAAAGGCCAGGATGCTCAGCACAGCAAAAAAAAAAAAAAAAAGGGTAGTGTGAAAGCTACCTTAATTCATGAGTATAAAATTGAGAATGTATAGAAAATTGACCAAAATAGGTGATAAGAGAGGATACTTTTATTCTTTTAATTTAATACTGAAATGCTAAAGTTAGTCATCACGAACATAAGTGCTATAGATCTTTGATGTACTCTAAGAAAGTTTTTAATTGTATTGACTGAAAAATTTACTTCTGAAGCTCAATGCTTAATTAGCAGTATTTTCTAAACTTTTTGACCTTTAGTCCTAGATTTTATCTTTGTGATGGATAATCTTATTGAAATATGATATTAAATAAAATATTGCTAAGGGACTAGCAATGACTAAGTTGGGAGGTGTGATAAGTGGTAAAAATATACTAATAAAAGTATTAAATTATAAAATAAATTAATCTATTTATTTAGAAATTTATACTTTTATTAATCTTATATAGAAAAGAAGGCCACCAATGTGAAGATCTTATTTTTTCGATTCAGATGAAATAAATTTCAGGCAAAACGGACTTCAAACGAGCTCGGAATTGAATTTCAAACAAAAAAAAAAACTCGGTTCGGTTCAAACCAGTTCAGAAAATTGGCTCAGCAGACCGCCTAGTTTGACCACATCAACAGACTAACCCACTGATGCAGCACTGACGTCAGAATGACATCAGCATTTTTCGTAGTGCACGGTGAACCGACTTGA
Organism: Cocos nucifera; assembly: GCA_006176705.1. Taxonomy (NCBI): domain Eukaryota; kingdom Viridiplantae; phylum Streptophyta; class Magnoliopsida; order Arecales; family Arecaceae; genus Cocos; species Cocos nucifera. Next base: position 232,171 of record QRFJ01002968.1, on the reverse strand, counting down.
GGGCATTTCGAGAATTTCACATGAAGAAGCGCGCTCCGATTCGCTGAAGAATACGGTGGTCCATTCAACATCGGGCTTGCGCATGGTCTATAGAGGGCAATTTAAGAATTTTGTCTGATCTGACGGGTGCCTTTCACTTAGATTTGATTGAATGGTTGAAATGAATGCGCTGACGGATGGCATCCGTAGCTCTCGATCAAGAACCAACGACTGAGATTCATCCCGATGTTAAACTAGAGATCAAAAGCCTTCTTTGTGCACAATCGGATGGTCCAGATTCAATCTAATGCTTGATCCAATGGCTAGAATGAATTCTAACTTAATCTAGGATATTTTAAAGTATTTTTAAGTAATTTTTAGACCATTTGATTAACATCCAACGGTCAAAATCATCCAGAATCCTAATTTGAGTTGTCTTGAGAGTTTTAAACCTAATTTCTAAAGGATTTTGGGAGAAACCAATTTCTTGGTCTATGAAACCTGCTGTTGCCGAAGAAAAACAAACAAGAGAGTGAGAGAGGAAAAAAGAGAGAAAAGGGAGAGAGTCAGAGAAATAAAAAGAAATGAAAAAGAAGAGAAAGAGAGGAGAGAGAGGTAGAAAGAGAAAAAAAGATTTTTGAGAGAAGAAGAAGGGTTTGTAATTTTTTCTTTTCTTCTTTCGACAATCAAGACATCGATCAAGGAGCCTCTTCTTCTTCACCAAGTTCTCCACACCAAGAGCAACGGACAATCAATTTCAGCAATCAAATAGTCTAATTTTTCTATGCTTTTTATTTTATTCGCTATTTTTGAACTTGTTATCATGAACTAAATTTTCTTTTACTAAGGCTAAGGTGTAGCAACTCTTTTAATGCAATATTTAGTATGATTTATTTTTAATTTTAAATTTTATTCATGATGAGTATATGAATTTGATCTTAATGCTTTTAGATTACTGGCCATCTTCTAATTAATCTGATGAACATAGATGTTATGGACCAAGTACATCTATGTTTTTGCTTCTTGATTATATACCTTATATTATGAATCAAATTAAAATTCATATGCATGCGGGAATTTTAGTGCGCTTTGGATGCAGCGTATTTTAATTAGAGGGTTTCACGAAACTTAATACATTAATATTTATTTAAATTACACCTAGATCAAAGGGTAATTAATAAATATTGATAGTATTGCTATGCCTGGACCAAAGGGTTGTGAATAAATTAGGAGACTCCACCATCACATAAAATAAAATTAATCTAATAACCTGAATATTGTATTGACTGAGTTGGTGAACCGATTGCCTTAATAACTATCCATTGCTCTTAAGTTTTAAATCCTAATAATTACACTCTCTCTATTTCCTTAAAATTTTTAATTATTTCTTTTTTTTGTTCTTTAATTTTTTATTCTCATAAATCGATCTTCTAAATAAAATGTAGGAAAGAGCTTTTCAGTACTTATTTTCCAATCCTCTAGGGACGATACTTTACTCATTCACTTTATTACTTGATCGACTGGTGCACTTGCCATAGTTATAGATTAGCATGCATCAACTATCCTGGCCAAAGTTTTGCTATATTGAAATAGAGTGATACATTCTTCTCCAACTCTTGGTATGGTCAATCCCATCTTGATCACACACCGACTTCGTAAGTACTTGACTGTGCCCAAAAAGCTTTCGTTACTGAATTAGAAATTTAGTTAGTCCAATATCAAAGCATAGTAAGTTGCTTGCAGCCACTGAAGTGATCTCAGATCTAAGAAACACTTATACCTATATCCCATCAGAGACATTCTTGATGGCAAAATGCTCTGAAGTAGGTCACATTCAATGATGATGTACCCTTACATCTCACCTATATGCCATACCAGTATCAACATACTCCTTGGTTCAAAGGACAATCGACTTATATGGCACACAACGATCTATGTTTGATAGATGCCGTCGTCCTGATTAACAACCTATCATTTGGTCATGAACTATTTTAAGGACTAATCAATAAATCTTCTCTTTATCGATTCTAGATAGTTCTAAGGACTTCATCGCAACAATGGAGTTCATTAGAAGATGAAAAAATTATGATGAAAATGCTAAAAAAATTATTTTATTCATCAATAAATCAATTATTATTATAATATAGCTTAACTGACAATAGGTTGATGATTAGCTTTAGGATATATTTTTCAACAACTCCCACTTGTCCTAAATCCACTCGGTAGAGTATCTAATATCCATCATCGATTTGTGGTTGTCGAACTCCTTTATTGCCAGGGCTTTAGTGAAGGGGTCGATCAAGTTCTCTTTTTCATTGATCTTCTGAAGGTCGACATCACCTCGATCCATGATCTTCTAGACTAGGTGGAAGCAGCACAGAATGTACTTCGTCCGCTGGTATGCCTTCGGTTCCTTTGCTTGAGCTATGGCACTAGTGCTGTCATAGTAGAGCAGGATTGGGCCATCAAGGAAGGGTGTTGCTTCAAGCTCGATGATGAATTTTCTCAGCTACATAGCTTCCTTCACAGTATCTGATGCTCCAATGTACTCTACTTCAAAAATAGAGTGCCATAGTATGCTACTTGAAACTTTTTCAGCAGATGGCTCCACCATTTAAAGTAAAGATGTAACCCGACATACTTTTGCTATCATCATCATCAAGTTGAAAGTTGAAGTCAGTGAACCCTACATATTTTAGATCTGACTTGCCATAAACCAACCATTCATCCTTAGTATTTCTCAAATACTTAAGGATGGCTTTAACCACTTTCCAATGATTTTCTTTAGGATCAGATTGGTATCTACTCACTGCTCCTTGTGAGCATGCCACATCTGGTCTTATACATGTCATCACATACATGATAGATCCCACTCCTAAAGCATGTGGGACTCTACTTATATGTTCTCTCTCTTTATGAGTTATCGGATAATTCGTAATAAAGAAAAAAATTTCGTGTCCTATCGAAAGATAACCCTTTTTGGAATTCTCCATAATGAACCTCTTCAGCATAGTATCTATATACATGAACTGGGATAACCCAAGCATCCTTTCAGATCTATCCCTATACATCTTCATGCCTAGGATGTAGGATGCTTCACCCAAGTCCTTCATGGAGAACTATGATGACAACCAAACTTTTGTTCTTTACAGTGTGGGAATGTCATTCTCAATTAAGAGAATGTCATCCACGAACAAGACAAGGAATACTACTATTAGATCATTTGTCCATTTGTAAATGCAGGATTCTTCTCTATTCTTAATGAAGCCATATATTTTGATCACCTTATCAAAATGTATATTCCAACTATGAGATGTCTGCTTCAATCTATAAATGAATTTCTGAAGCTTGCACAGCTTGGACTCATCCGTAGATATGAACCGCTTAGGTTGAATCATATACACCTCTTCAATAAGCTCTCCATTCAAGAAAGCTATCTTCACGTCCATCTGCTAGATCTTATAATCCAGATGGGCAACTATCACAAGCATTATCCGAATAGATTTGAGCATTGCCATAGGAGAGAATGTCTTATCATAGTCAATACCATAATGTTGATAATATCCCTTGGTAACCAGATGGGCTTTATAGGTTTTGATCTTTTCATTTGCGCCCCTCTTTTTTTTGAAGATCCACTTACACCCAATAGATTTAATCCCTTCGGATGGGTCAACCAATGTCCACACCGAAGGAAAATCCTGATTTTTTGGACCAGGTTCATTCAGATCTGATTAAATCAAGAGATATATTTCAAAATTTTTTCTCTTTGATCCAAATCAGATCTGAAATATTTTAGATCTGATCACTACTATTTTAATAATTAAAATAAAATCTAGATAAATTAAATTAAACTTAATTTATCTTAATGTAGGGTAATCCTATTACCCATTGATGATCCTATAAGCAGCGGAAGGTTCTGGATCTAGCCATGCAAGTGCCTGACCTCTACTGGATATCCACTCGGGTTGGATCTGGAGATCCTCTTCTTCTCTATCACGTTCTCCAAAAATCAGATCTGGAATCTGATCTGGAGGATCTTCAAAAACTCTTTTGAAGATCTAGCAGTTCGTCCTTTGCAGCAGCGCAGCCTTCTTAGCTTTCTGATCGCCTTTCTCTTGATCTAGATTCGCACCAACCACTTGGATCCAAAACTCCTTTTGGACATGGAGAGGCAAGAGGGAGAAGATGGACTTGGCATGGAGGAGGAGGAGGAGAGGCAGCCTTGGGGCATGGGATTTCTCAATTGAATTGCATTAGATACTCTTGAGTTGGGCGCAGGGTCTTATTTATAGACTAATGCATGATCCAACTCCTCTTCTTCCCAACCAATCACAACCCTTTGTGAAATCAGATCTAAATCTGATTGGTGGGAATAGAGTCCCCTTGGATTCCTCCTTAGAGGGTGCCTAAGACCAGTCAAAGTTGGTTCTTAGGAGAACTCTAATTGGAATCCAAAAAGGAGATGGAGTCCTTGTCCAACAAGGGACTCCTAGGCGCCTCCAACTTGGGCACACGCCAAGGGTGGCGTGCGCCCTTCCTCCTTGCCAGGTTCTGGCAGGGGGACAGGCCCCCACCAGCTCTCCAATAGGTGCATGACATGTGGTCAAAAGTCAAAGTGTCAATGGTCAACATTTGACCAGTCAAAGGTTAGACTTTTGACCAAAGTCAAAGAACAAGAAATGGCAGGTGACCAAAAATGGCAGGTAATTGTCTTACAAAATAAGACAACCTTTTCTGACTTGGACAACCTCCAGTCAGACCATATGAAGGCCTCTGATTGAGCACAAACTCCTTTGGCTCAGTCAGGACAACTTATTTATGATAGTAAAAGAAGAACGTTAGGTTCAATCGAGTGCTAGCACATGATTTCCTTGAACCTAATTGAATCTCATTCAGATCAATTGAACTAGATCAGTTCAATTGATGATCACCAGATTCAAACCCTTGTTTGTGTGACCCAGTTAGGTTCAGTTCTGTATGGTAATGGGATATGTCATGATCTCTATCATCGACATCATCGAAACTCCTTTCGATGGATCAGAACTCTTCTGATTCGAACAGCTAGAATGATCGATCATCTAAATCATTCTAATTGCTCCCAAAATCCACCAGTGACACCTAGCAGTATATGGTGGCAACCCATCAGAGCTGAATGCGAACCTCTTGGTGCAGCTACCTGTGTGATTAAGTTCTTCTATCTTGAGCCCCGATCAGATTAGGGTTAAGGTGAACTCGTCAAACCCTAGTCTCTGTCATATGATGTAATCATTCGATTCGAGTCCAATGTGAAAATCTAAATAGAAACTCTTTCTATTATTTCACTCTGCCATGGCCATGGGCTTCTGGACTTGATTCTCATGATCATCATAGGGCTGCTCCTCTACCACCGAGGTAGATAGATTCCATCTTGATGCAATCCAGTTCCTACAATGAACATGCTATAGCCAACATACACCTCAGGGTTCCATATGGCTAGGAGACCGAGTAATGGTGTAGTCAAACTATAACACCCTCAAGGTGAACTGCCGATGCACCTCAGGTCAAAGAACCAGACACACCTACTGCAGCATCGAGTCAGTCATTGACGAGAAGGTAGACTTCCTAATGACTACTCGAGGTGGTCACGCTCAGTGCCCTCGTTCTCTAACGAGTACCTGTACTCTCGCTCCGGTGTCTCCACACCGTAGACTCAAGACTCATCTACTAAAGAGAAGCGATTGTACACCAACCTTCCGGATCAATCACCATCCTCGTGATGATCCTATGGTCGGGAGCATTTTATGAGTTAATAATGATTATTCATGTCTTAAATTTTCAACTCTTGAAAATATGAATTATCATTACCATTAACTCAAAGGATGTATCACAGACACTAAATACACATATGTGATAGAAAATAACCCATTTTATTGATTATAGTCAAAATTATAATTTTGCCCCTAGAAGTGTATTACAAGTGTCAGCCAATTCTGGCTTCTAGGGCACATATATCTAACAATCTCCCACTTGTCCTAAAGCCAATTGGCTACAAGTCTAAGTCCCATCTTCTCAAGGTGGGCTTCGATCTTCTGCTGGCCCAACGGCTTTGTAAGTGGGTCTGCCACATTATCTGCGGAGTTGACTCTCTTGACCTCGACGTAACCCTTCTCGAGGTAATCGCGGATGAGGTGGTATCGCCGCTCAATGTGCTTGGATTTCTGGTGAGACCTCGGCTCCTTAGCAAGGGCTATGGCGCCATTGTTGTCGCAGTATAGAGGAATGGCATCTGATGGCATTACTCCAATTTCTGCAGCAAACTTCTTGTACCAGAATGCTTCCTTTCGCAGCCTCTGATGCAGCGATATATTCTGCTTCCATGGTGGAATCTGCTATCAGTTTGCTTGGAACTCTTCCAGCTGACAGCTCCACCATTGCACACAAACAGACTTCCCAGATGTCGACTTTCGATCATCTATATCGGACATGAAATCCGAGTCTGTGTATCCCTTGGACTTGGAGTTCTCCATTACCAAAGACCAACATCATATCCTTAGTTCTTCTCAAGTACTTAAGGATACATTTCACAGAAGTCCAGTGTTCTTCACCTGGATTTGACTGATATCTGCTTGTGACACTCACAGCATGGGCTATATCAGGTCGTGTACATAGCATGGCATACATGAGGCTCCCTATTGCAGAAGCATAAGGGATCTTGCTCATGCGTTCTATTTCCTCAGGTGTGCTAGGGCACATCTTCTTGGAAAGATGAATACCATGTCTGAAGGGTATTAATCCCCTCTTAGAGTTTTCCATACTAAACCTCTTTAGTACTTCCTCTATGTACATCTTCTGTGAAAGTCCTAGCATCCTATTCGGTCTATCCCTATAGACCTTAATTCCTAGAATAAAGGATGCTTCACCTAGGTCTTTCATGGAGAATTCCTTGGACAACCACATCTTGACTGATGTCAACATGGGAATATCATTCCCAATAAGGAGGATGTCATCCACGTACAATACGAGGAAGACAACAGCGCTCCCACTGACCCTTTTTGAAAACACATGGTTCCTCTTCATTTTTGATGAAACCAAACTTTTTGATCACATCATTGAAACGAGTGTTCCAGCTCCGAGATGCTTGCTTAAGTCCATATATGGACCTTTGCAGCTTGCAAACCTTGTGATCAGTATCACTGGATGTGAAACCTAGCGGCTGTTCCATATAGATATCTTCCTCAAGATATCCATTTAAGAATGCCGTTTTCACGTCCATTTGCCATATTTCATAATCGAAATAGGCTGCAATGGCAAGCAATGTGCGGATGGATTTTAGCATAGCCACTGGGGAAAAGGTATCCTGATAGTCAATGCCTTCGCATTGACTATAACCTTTTGCCACTAGTCTAGCCTTGAATGTCTCCACATTTCCCATCTGCACCAATCTTTCTCTTGAAGATCCATTTACACCCAATAGGTACTATACCTTCTGGTGGATCTACCAAGGTCCAGACTTGGTTTGAGTGCATCGAGTCAATTTCTGACTGCATTGCCTCTAGCCATTTCTCGGAGTCGATATCTGATATCGCCTCGTTGTAGGTTTTGGGATCATCACCATGAGCACCATTACCTACGAGGAACATTTTCTCTACTTCCTCTGAAATAATACCTAAGTATCTTTCAGGGGGACGGAAAACTCTTTTCGATCTACGAGGTGGAGGAGGTAGTGTTCTTATTGGCTCAACCTGATTTGGTTCCAATTGGTCCTTAGCTCGTTGTACTTGTGAGACTTTCTCATCAAGCTTAATCTGCTTTCCAATGCCGCTATCTTGAATAAACTATTTTTCAAGAAAGATGGCATGTCGACTCACAATCACATTGTGGTCTTCTGGAATGTAGAAATAGTATCCTAATGACTCTTTAGGATATCCTATGAATCGAGCTCTGAAGGACCTAAACTCTAACTTGTCCGCTTGTTGTCTTTTGACATGAGCCGGACAACCCCAAATTCTGAGATGACTCAGACTTGGTTTCTTACCGTGCCATATCTCATACGGTGTGGTAGGAACGGTTTTAGAGGGAACCCTATTCAGTAGATAAATTGAAGTTAACAATGAATGTCCCCAAAGAAAATCAGGGAGGTCTGTGAAGCTCATCATGGATCGAACCATATCCAATAGAGTCCGATTTCTCCATTCTGAAACCCCATTGAGTTGAGGTGTTCCTGGTGGAGTCCATTGAGAGACTATGCCATTTTCCTTGAGATAGTCTAGGAATTTTCGGCTAAGGTATTCACCTCCTCGATCTGATCGAAGAACCTTAATGGGTTTTCCTATTTGTTTTTCTACTTCATGTCTGAATTCTTTGAACTTTTCAAAAGCTTCAGACTTGTGTCTCATAAGATACACATACCCATACCTAGACAGATCATCGGTAAAGGTAATGAAGTAGACAAAATTGCCTCTAGCCGGCACATCAAATGGGCCGCACACATCAGTATGTACTAGGGCAAGGAGATCTGTGGCCCTTTCCCCATGTCCAACAAAAGGGAGTTTAGTCATTTTGCCTTGAAGACAAGATTCACAAGTTGGATATGGATATGACTCAAAAGTCAATGGACTCAATAGCCCATTTTTCTCCAATTTGTTGATCCTATCTTCTGCTATATGACCTAATCTCAGGTGCCATAGATATCTGTCATTTGGACTATCCCTAGGTCGTTTGGCATTCACGTTTTGCTCGATAGTTAGAACAGGTACATCAATATGTAGCTGATAAAGACCATTAATAAGGAAACCATTTGCAATTTTATTTCTTTCATAAAGAATGTTACAATGGTCCTTAAAGAAGGTAATCACATAAGCCTTCTTAGTGCTAAGCATGAAACAGAAATCAAATTCCTGCTAGCTGCAGGCACATAATAACAGTCTTTCAAAACTAAGTCTAAACCAGATGGTAATCGAAGAGGGTATGTTCCCACGGCTACTGCAGCAACTCTTGCTCCATTACCGATGCGTAGGATCATGTCTCCATCCCTCAGCCTCCTGCTATCCTCAAGACCCTGCATGGAAGTGCACAGATGAGCACTAGAACCAGAGTCAAGCACCCAACTGGATGCAGAAGAAACCGTAAGGTTAGACTCAATAACGAGCATACCTCCAGAAGGACCTTCCTTCTTGTTCTTCAGGGTGGCCAGGTAAGTAGGGCAGTTCCGCTTCCAATGGCCGTCGCTGTTGCAATGGAAATACTTTCCTTTGACATCGGCCTTTCTTCTTCGGATTCTGCCTTCTTCTTCTTTGATCCTTCCACCTTTCTGCTTTTTCACAGACTTCTTTTTCTTTCCATAAGACTTTCTTTTGGAAGAAGTCCGTTCCATAGCAAGAACTGAGCCTTTAGAACCTTTCATAGAAAGCTCAGCGGTGTAACCAGCATATTCATTAATTCGGCCAAGGAAATTTTGAAGTTTATGCATGTGGTAATTCATGATGAATTGCCCATATGCATCAGTCAAGGATTGCAGAATAATATCGTTCTGCAGATCCAAGTCTAACTTCACACCGAGCTTCTCAAGCTCTTCCAATGTCCTTGATCATTCATCAGACAGTGATCTTGGACTGACTGCCCATCATGCATCTTAGCCTTAAAAAGTCATTTCGTGACTTGATATTTGGCTGCGCGACTCTGTTCACCAAACATCTCCTACAGGTGAGCCAACATTTGGCGAGCAGTCCCGATATCTTCATGTTGGCGCTGGAGCTCATCAGACATCGAGCCCAACATGTAATATCTGGCCTTATTATCTTCGTCTATCCATTTTTTTTCAGAGACGCTCTCTGTTCAGTGGATGGACGGGCTGGTAAGGTGGGAGGGTCCTGGTCCAAATACATGGTGTTAACTTCTTGGAACCCAAAATAATTTTGTAGTTCCTGAGCCAATCTTTATAATTGGGTCCAGTCAGTCTATGTGTGTCCAGGATACGTGCCAATGGGTTGGACGCAGACATTTTCCTGTAGAGAGTCAAAGATTCTAGTTAGATACTGTAATAATTATGACTTGACCAATTTGTTTAGGAATTTTATTTTTAAACAAATTAGCTCCCACTATTTTCTCGGATCCCTACACTCCCTCTGTAGAGATGCGAAAATCTCCATGATTAATGATTTCTAGTGGGTGGTGCGGTCTCACCAACTGACTCATCACCTCACCTAACAGTTATTGGTGATGGGTTAGCCAATGAGTGAACAACTCTTGTTCAATGATTCTCTAATCATGGTGCACCCAAACTTGGTCTCTAATTCATGAATCTCACCGTATCCAAAATATTGATCCACTCCTTAGTTAAGTCAGACCCACCATTTGCATAGACTGGATTCCTAATTGAGTCTCTCACCGTATCCAAAATATTGAGCCCAACTCATCCTCCAGCCCATAGCATCCAATGCCTAATAGACATGGTTGCATCTTCCCGGTGCAACTGAGCCACTGTATCCAGCCGAGAACAATCAACCCCGGGAAGGGCCCGCACATCTACAATGGTGGAAGACCTCAGACTTAATCTTTTCTTAGGGAGAATTGATTCAGGTCTCATTAAACTAGACTTGGCTTAGTCATAACAATTATGACTAACCTAGTGGCATGGGTTAGCTCGGATTATTGACCACCTCAAATCAGAACTGTGTCAACAGATATGGCCAGGTAAGTGAGACCGGTGGAAGGAATATGCCATTAACTCGTACAAGAATGCATTCAGGTCGAGTAGCTTCCAATTAAAAACCAGTCGGTCGTCTGTGCCAAACTTACCTTAGACACCAAATTGTTGAGTCAGAACCAATTGGGTTAGCCTACAATCCAGACTCTAACCTCTGAGCCTAATTAGGTCTTGCTTGATCGTGACTCGATCTTGACCCAGACTTAATCCTATTAGGCTGGTCAATTTAAGCATTGTTGATCCCATCTAACCAACTCTTGATTCGGTTTGATCAACCGCTTAGACCTAATTGAGCTACCCAAGCCCGAACCCAGTATTATGAATATGTCTTAGATCTGAAATTCTCAATTTTAGACCTAATTAATATTCCATAAATCTTAATTCTTAATTAAGTAGGGTTCATAAACAAAATATGCACAATAAATCCTAGGGTTTCAGGATCTAGGGTTTTGCAGAAAGTAAGTTTTGGTTTCTGATTAAGGACGAACACGCAGCACCCCTACACGTCATAAGAACACCCCATCGAATGGGAAGAGAGGGCCTTTAAACCCTTCTTCGTTCTTATGACCGGACGGCCAAGAGGAACGCCTTAATCAGGAACATGTAATACTACAAAACAGTTTTAGATCTATATCATATATCTCATATACAAATTTAGATCTAATCAATGGCATATTTTGCATACATCTCATGTATCATAATCATGCATATTTTCAGATCTAAATTATCTCATAATAATCTAAAAAATTAGATTTAAATTGATCTAATCAAAATAAATTCTAATCTAGACAATTATGTAGAACTATTCTACAACTAGTCTAGACATGCATCAATCATATCTCATATGATATTTAAAATTAAATAATTTTTATTTGCTATTTTTTCAGATGTTATTATAACACTTATAATATCAAAAAATAGTAAATAAATAGATCTAAAATATGATTTAATCAAATTAAATCAAAGACATGCAAAGACTATTCTATAGAACTATTCTATTCTAGAACTAGTCATGCATATCTTCATAATCTTAGATCCAAATCATTTAATTTTAATTTTTTTTTGATTTCAGATCTGATCACATCTCATGTGACATCTGAAATCACTTTATTTTCTAATTAAAATAAAATTTAAAATTAGATCTAAACATTTAGAACCATGGCTCTGATACCAGTTGAAGGGAAATCCTGATTTCCCGGTCCAGGTTCGTTCAGATCTGATCAGATCAAGAGATATATTTCAAAAATTTTTTCTCTTTGATCCAATCAGATCTTGATATATTTTAGATCTAATTCTTATTATTTTAATAAATAAAATAAAATAAGATAAATTAAATCAAATTTAATTTACCTTGATTTGGGTAATCCTATTACCCTGTAGATGATCCTGATTAAGCAGCGGAAGGTTCTGGATCTAGCCACGCAAGCGCCTGGCCTCTACCGGTATCCACTCGGGTTGGATCTGGAGATCCTCTTCTTCTCTATCACACCTCCAAAAATCAGATCTGGATCTGATCTGGAGGATCTTCAAAACTCTTTTGAAGATCTGCAGTCGTCCTTTTGCAGCAGCGCAGCCTTCTTAGCTTTTGATCGCCTTTCCTTTGATCTGAATCGCACCAACAAAGTCCAAAACTCCTTTTGGACGTGGAGAGGAGAGGGAGAAGATGGCTATGGCATGGAGGAGGAGGGGAGAGGCAGCCTTGGGGCGTGGGGTTTCTCAATTGAATTGCATTAGAATCTGAGTTGGGCGCAGGGTCTTATTTATAGACTAAGCGTGATCCAACTCCTCTTCCTTCCCAACCAATCACAACCCTTTGTGAAATCAGATCTAAATCTGATTGGTGGGAATAGAGACCCCTGGATTCCTCCTTAGAGGGTGCCTAAGACCAGTCAAAGTTGGTTCTTAGAAGAACTCTAATTGGAATCCAAAAAGGAGATGGAGTCCTTGTCCAACAAGGACTCCTAGGCGCCTCCTACTTGGGCTCACGCCTACCCTTGGCGTGCGCCCTTCCTCCTTGCCAGGTTCTGGCAGGGGGACAGGCCCCCACCAGCTCTCCAATAGGTGCATGATACATGTGGACAAAAGTCAAAGTGTCAATGGTCAACATTTGACCAGTCAAAGGTCAGACTTTTGACCAAAGTCAAAGAACAAGAAATGGCAGGTGACCAAAAATGGCAGGTAATGTCTTACAAAATAAGACAACCTTTTCTGACTTGGACAACCTCCAGTCAGACCATATGAAGGCCTCTGATTGAGCACAAACTCCTTTGGCTCAGTCAGGACAACTTATTTATGATAGTAAAAGAAGAACGTTAGGTTCAATCGAGTGCTAGCACGATTTCCTTGAACCTAATTGAATCTCATTCAGATCAATTGAACTAGATCAGTTCAATTGATGATCACCAGATTCAAACCCTTGTTTGTGTGACCCAGTTAGGTTCAGTTCTGTATGGTAATGGGATATGTCATGATCTCTATCATCGACATCATCGAAACTCCTTTCGATGGATCAGAACTCTTCTGATTCGAACAGCTAGAATGATCGATCATCTAAATCATTCTAATTGCTCCCAAAATCCACCAGTGACACCTAGCAGTATATGGTGGCAACCCATCAGAGCTGAATGCGAACCTCTTGGTGCAGCTACCTGTGTGATTAAGTTCTTCTATCTTGAGCCCCGATCAGATTAGGGTTAAGGTGAACTCGTCAAACCCTAGTCTCTGTCATATGATGTAATCATTCGATTCAAGTCCAATGTGAAAATCTAAATAGAAACTCTTTCTATTATTTCACTCTGCCATGGCCATGGGCTTCTGGACTTGATTCTCATGATTCATCATAGGGCTGCTCCTCTACCACCGAGGTAGATAGATTCCATCTTGATGCAATCCAGTTCCTACAATGAACATGCTATAGCCAACATACACCTCAGGGTTCCATATGGCTAGGAGACCGAGTAATGGTGTAGTCAAACTATAACACCCTCAAGGTGAACTGCCGATGCACCTCAGGTCAAAGAACCAGACACACACTACTGCAGCATCGAGTCAGTCATTGACGAGAAGGTAGACTTCCTAATGACTACTCGAGGTGGTCACGCTCAGTGCCCTCGTTCTCTAACGAGTACCTGTACTCTTCGCTCCGGTGTCTCCACACCGTAGACTCAAGACTCATCTACTAAAGAGAAGCAATTGTACACCAACCTTCCGGATCAATCACCATCCTCGTGATGATCCTATGATCGAGAGCATTTTATGAGTTAATAATGATTATTCATGTCTTAAATTTTCAACTCTTGAAAATATGAATTATCGTTACCATTAACTCAAAGGATGTATCATAGACACTAAATACACATATGTGATAGAAAATAATCTATTTTATTGATAATAGTCAAAATTATAATTTTTCTCCTAGAAGCGTATTACAAGTGTCAGCCAATTCTGGCTTCTAGGACACATATATCTAACATACATATCATTGATCTTCATGGACTTCATTTTGGACTTCATGGCCTCAAGCAATTTTTTAGAATTAGGTCTTTGCATTGCATCCATATAGATGATCGGATCCTCTTCGTTCTCATCGAGTTCGATAGGATCACCATTCCGGACCAAGAAACCATAGTATTTATCCAGCTGATGTGGTACTCTATTGGATCATCTTAATGATGCAGGTACATTGGGCTCTAGATTTGATGTAATCAAATCTGAATCAGGTTCAGCTATAGGTGTCGGTCTTTCTACTTGTTGAACTTCATCAAGTTTAACCTTAGAGGCAACAGTTCCTTCATTAAGGAACTTCTTTTCTAAAAAGATTGTCTTAACGTTAACGAACATCTTTTGTTCATCAGCATGATGGAAAAAATATCCTTTAGTCTCTTTTGGGTACCCTATGAATGTGCACTTATTAGACCTAGGTCCATGTTTATCTATAACTAACTATTTGACATAAGCCGGGCACCCTCAGACCCTAAGGTGTGAAAGTATTGGCTTACGTCCTATCCATATCTCATATGGAGTCTTAACTATAGACTTACTTAGAATCCTATCTAACATATAGCAAGTCGATTTGAGTGCATATCCTCAAATAGATATTGGTAAGCTGGCAAAATCCATCATGGATTGAACCATGTCTCTGATTTTTTCTTTCAAATACACCATTATGCTGTGGTGTTCGTGGAGGAGTCCATTCGGAGAGAATCTCATTCTCTCCTAGATATGTGAAAAACTCATCGAAAAGGTACTCCTCCTCGATTAGATCAAAGAGTTTTAATACTATTCCTAGTTTATTCTTCTACTTCACTTCGGAATCGTTTGAACATTTTAAATGAATCTAACTTATGTTTTATCAGATAGACATATCCATATCTGGATAGATCATCTATAATAGTGACCAAGTAGAAATATCTACCTTTAGCACCTATGCTCATTGGTCCATATACATCAGTATGGTCTAGACCTAAGAGCTCAATGGCTCTCTCACCATTTTTAGTAAAAGGTGACTTTGTCATTTTACCAAGAAGATAAGATTTATAGATTGAAAGTGATTCATAATCACTAACTTTGAGGATATCCACTTGAGTTAACCTATTTATCCTGTTCTTATTTATGTGATTTAGCCTACAGTGCCATAAGTAAATATCAGATACATTATCTAATCTAGGATACTTGCTAGTTGAATAGACTATGTTAATAGGTTGTGATAGTATATACACACCATTATTCAAATATTCAGAGAAAACAGTAATACCATTCATAATGATATTACAAAACTATTTCTTTATTAAAATTTTATAATTTTTTTTGACTAAAAAGCCTATAGAAATAATTTTCAAAAAGAAATTGGGATAGAAATAACAATCATTAAGAACAATACTATGGGATTCAAATACAAGTTTCAAGATCCCTGAAGTTAGAACTAGAACTGATTTTTCATCTCCAATATTCAAAAATCTCTTGCTTTGCTTGAATCTCCTACTGACTTGCAACCCCTACAATGAATTGCAAATATGGTAAGGGCTACCGGTATCCAATACCGAGTTAGTAAAATCATAAATGGAGAAATTATAAGAATTTATCATATAAATATCTTGCCTAGCAATAGCTTGCTTCTTTCTCTACCTATTTGGATATAGAGAGGCAATGTACTGAGGACAGTTCCTCTTCTAGTGCCCCCGCTTCTTGCAAAAGAAGTATTCAACTTCACTCTTATCAGGATTGATCTTCCTGGTCTGGCCCTATTTAGATGTCCCATCCTAAACTTGCTCCTTCTTTTCCTTCTTCTTCTTGTTATTCTTCCTTTTCCTAAAGGATTGAGAACTAGAAGACGAACCTTCCACTAAGTTCATCGACTCCTTATGGAGTTGGTGATCCTTCTCAAAGTTTTGAAGCAACCCCAGTAAGACATGAAAGTCTACTTCAGGCTTTGTTATTCTATAATGAGTGAGGAATGGAAGATAGAACTTGGGTAGCAAGTCAGTATTGTATCTTTTCTAAGCTGCTTATGCATGGAAACATCGAGCTTGCTTAATCACTCTATCAGCTCGATTATGTACAGTACATGATCAGTGATCAAAGCTCCATCCAACATCCTAATGTTGAAGATGGCATAATGATAAGTACCATAAATTCATCAATAAAAGTATTAATTTATTAATTAATTTATATTAATATTTAAAAATTAATGATCAATTTATATATAATTTTTAAGAAATTAATATTTTTATTAATTAAAAAAATTATCAAAAAATAATAAAAATTAAGAAATAAAATTTTATCATCAATAGAAAGAGCTTATTTTTTTGATCATAACAAAATAAATTTGAAGTAAAATGGAGCTAAAATAGAGAAGATATAAATTTTTAAAGATAAAAAAAATTTAAATAAAAAAAGAAAAATGGCTCAGTCGACTCCGCAAGGCAAGCCACCAAGCCATCAAAGCCGACTCAACCACAGAAGCCACCAGCCAGTCCATAATCCAGGCATGGATCATCAGCTTAGTAGAAACTGGCGAATCACAGTGCGACACGTGGCGGACCTACACCCTTAAAGGGTCCATAGAAATCCATCACGACTCGTAGGGTATTTTGGACTTTTCACATGGCAACAGGAGGCACTAATTGGTTGCGGTGTATGGTGAAGTCGGTACACACGGTCCATGGGAATAGTAATTGTGCGATCGGATGGCTATGGTTGATTGCGGTGAAGATCGGATGGTGATGGTTATTTTTAGGTTTGATTCAAATTCTATCACCGATCTGGCACGATCTGATGGCCAAAAAATCAGTCGGTGAAGATCCAATGGTTCAGGAAGCTCCCAACTTGATCAAAATATTAGAACTCAGTCCAACGACCAGATTTTCTCTATCAAGATATGATCGAATGGCCAGAATTTAATCTGACCTAAAAAAAACTCTCCAGCCCTTCTAGCTCTATAAAAAGGACCCCAGACCTCCAGAAATCAACATCTCAGATTAAGGTGAAACTTTGGTACAGGATGAAGCCAGGCTATGGGTCAATGGCTGCTTCAAAGCAATGCATACCGAGAAGAAGAGCTAGGCTTCTACACCATCTTTCCATCAATGCCGATCCAAGATCAGAGATCAGTCTATTTTATTTTTTTTATTTTATGTATTTAAATTATGAACTTTTTAATGCAATATTTATTTTTATACTCTTTATTTTTATTATAATTTAATTTTTATATTTTAATTATCACTTTTTATTTTATTGCAAGTAGATGCTAAGATCTAACTAGTAGATCTTAGTACCAAGTTTAAATTCCTGCATCTTTTAATTTTAATTTTTTTTATTTTTCGACTTCACTTTTGATCTCAAAACTCTCTTTTTTTTTTCTTTTATAAAATCAAAGATTTCAAATCTAAAAATACTATCTTTCTTATGGATTCGACCCGACTCACTGCTATCTATGAATTTTTAATTATTTTAAGAAGTTGGATTAAACTGATAAATACGATGTCTTAACGATAACATCATATTTTATTAAAAATAAAACTTATACTTTTTTCTCTTTAAAAGTAAATAAAATAAAATAAAAATTAAATTAAAAATTAAATAAAATAAAATTAAACTAACTTAAAAATATATATTAAAAATAATAATTAAATTTAAATTAAATTAAATTAAATTAATCTAAAAAATTAATTTTTTGTAAAAATAATAATATAATAAAATAAAAAAATAAAAAATATGAAAAAATTAAAAATTCTAAAAAGAATCTGAACCACATGTTAGGATTGCACTAGTACATATATGGTAGAAAATTACTTTACATGATCTAGTTGAACCCAACCATAACATTGAAAGGCTGAACCGTATTAAACTCGATGGCTGAAAATTTTAGAGAAACCTAAGTAGATTAAGGAGTATTTTATCCCTTCTATCTATAGCCCATCGATTTGTATCTAATTATTTGAAATTCATGCTATCCACTATGAGATCAAGCCGACTATAATCCAGATGCTTCCATCTTTCTATGGGAACACCAAAGAAGACCCTTACAAACATTTGGATGAATTCTTAGAAATCTGCTCTACGGTGAGAATTCAAAATTTAATTAATGATGCCCTTAGACTAATTTTATTTTCTTTATCATTAAAAGACAAAGCCAAGTAGTGGCTTGGCCCAATAGGGAGACCAATTAAAACTTGGGTTGACTTGCAAAGTAAATTTCTTAAAAAAATTTACCCCATAGGCCGAACCAATACTATGAGGCGATCAGCTTCCAAAGGAACAGATTCACGAGTCATGGGAGAGACTTAAGGAACTTCTTAGAAAATGCCCACACCATGGTCTGTCTAAATGGCAAATAGTTCAAGCTATCTATGAGGGTTTAGGAGATCAATACAGACAGATGGTAGATGCATCCTGTGGAGGTGCATTCATGAATAAGAGTGAGGACAAAGCCTATACTTTATTTGAAATCCTGAGTGAAAACTCAATTAACCATACTTCATTGTCTTTCTACCAAACCTAGGCAGGGATCCATGAATTTAAACATCTAGAATCTAGTCTTAAGACTGATTCAAATTTGATAAATAATGTGAACTTTCTTGCTCAAAAATTAGATCAAATCCTAACCCTAGGTTAATAATCTCCTACATAATTCACATCATCTTCTGATTATCAGAAGATTTGTTCAATCTGTGCTAGCCCAACCCATCATATGAGTGAATGTTCTATGACTGCATAATTTTCATCTTTTATCCAAGAACAAGTCTAAGCTGTTCAAGACTACTCCAAGCCTGTTAATGATCCATTTTCAAATTCATGTAACTCTGACTGGAGAAACCATCCTAATCTTTCTTGGAAACCATAATAGACTCAGGCTCAGACCCTAACTCTATCAATGCAAAATTATCAGAATAGGCCCCAATACCAAAACTATGCCTATAATAATGGTCAGTCTAGTTAGTTTACCCAGCCATTATATAACAACCAGCTATAATACCCACCTCCTCAACAGACCAATTTAGCCGATGATAGATTTAACCAACTTTAATAATTGATTCTGACTCAACAGCAATCTATCACCAAGTTAGAAGCTCAAATCGGATAACTAGTTGAGTCTAACACAAGGAGAAAACTAGATCAACTACCAAGCCTACCAATTTCAAACAACCAACCTAATGTCCATCAATCACCTGGATTAAATTATCAATCTAATGTTTTATCTAAGAATCCCTAATTTGAGAATGCCAAAGTAACTCCTGAACTTAAAAGCTATAGAATTCTTATGAACCCATACCAAGACCAGGTGAAAGAGGCTAGTACTGATGCTAGCCAAAATAAAAATTGAGGAATTGATTAGTACTGAGACTAACCACATAGAAGAACTCGAGCCAGGAACTAGTACTAATGCTAGTTCCAGTTTAAATGAGATAGAAATAGGGAGAAAGAGAATATATGATTTACTCAAGACTTATAAACCTAATGTCCTATTCCCTTCAATCGAAGAAGCCAGTTCTTCTTACAAAAATCAAGAGGCATGTAATAAAATATCAATGGAGTTATTTAAGCAAGATCATATTAATTGACCTCCAAAATTAAAGCGATCTTTAATCACCATTCCATCACCCATTGAACCAAACGTAACTCTTAAAACTCCATTCATGAGTATTTTAGAAGAACAAATAGCTTAATAAACATGGGTCTAAGAATGAGATCATAAATTATGTTCCTAAAAGTAATAGTGAATATATCAATAATAGAATTATAAATCAACTTTCTAAGATTGGCAATCCAAAACCATTGGAATTTGTCAATCCAATATTTGACACAGGATAGTAAGCTGCATTGTATCTGGCTGAAGACGATAAACTTAGTGCTTATTTGGAGGCAACCTAATATTTAATTTTTATCTAATTTATCTTTTTAGTTGATTTTCTTTTTAGAATAATTTAAATAAGTTGGAGGGAGAGCCCAAATTTTCAAAGGCATGTACTGGACCAAAAATATAGATAGGTGTATCCAAATTTTCAAAGGCATGTGCTAGACTAAAAATATAGATAGGTGTATTCTTTCATGTTCTTTATTACACCCTTTATTTTTTTTCTTCTCCATTGAGGACAATGTCGATTAAGTTGGGGGGGAGAAAAATAAAAATTTTAAAATTTTAAGTCCTAAAAAAAGCTAGTATTTAGTGTTTAGACACCTGATTATGCTTAAGAATCAAATTAAACTAAGTATTTTTAAAAGAAAATTGATGCATAGATCAGAAAATCTATGAGATATTGAGGAATCAGGTATTAAAAAAATTCAATAAAGAATTAAGTCCAGAACATAAAAAGTTTTTTCTTGGAGCATTTCTAATTTTTTCTACTAGCATCAAAGAAAAGTCTACTTTTTATAGGCTTGTGTAGGGTAACTATATATTTCTTCATATAAAAAAAATTAAATAAAATAGTTTCCAAGTACTTTTCATTGAGTAACCGAACTTCTTTGCCTAAGCAAGCATTGAGTTTCACGTTAAAAGGTGGGAAGGGCAAAGAAGCTCGTTCTAAAGCTGGTCTTAACTCGTAGCCTATTTCATTCGAGCTAGTAAGCCCAAGGGGTATTCTATAACTAGTGTTCTAAATCCAACTGGTTTGGGAGTCATTGGCCCATGACTCGCTACATGGATCAAATAGAAAGCTTAATGGGTGAAGACACTGAATAGTGGTATAATATTAAAAAAAAAAACATATTGGTTTTCCATCGAGTAACTGAATCTCATTGCCTAAGTGAGCAATGATATTCACATCAAAAAGTGGGTAATATAAAAATAAAAATCAATAAATGAAGGACAGAAGTAGCAATACACTTGCCTATATGAAAGTTTAGACAAATTAGAGATAAAGATGGGATAATTTTAAAAAAGTTCAAAAAAATTTAATATTCTTTACTTAATTTTTCTATTGATAAGTATTAATACCCCAATGATATGTCTCACTTAAGCTCTACTGAATATCAATGGCGATTTTGAAAACTGCTTAGAAAAAATTCAAAACTCTAAAGTTAAAAGGTTTTTAAAACTAAATTATTTCTTTACTCGAGGATGAGAAAAGCTTAAGTTGGAGGGTGTGATAAGTACCATAAATTCATCAATAAAATTATTAATTTATTAATTAATTTATATTAATTTTTAAGAATTAATAATTAATTTATATATAATTTTTGAGAAATTAATATTTTTATTAATTAAAAAATAATTAAAAAATAAAATTTTATTACTAATAGAAAGAGCTTATTTTTTTTATCACAACAAAATAAATTTGAAGTAAAACGAAGCTAAAACGAAGAAGATATGAATTTTTAAAGATAAAAAAATTTAAATAAAAAAAGAAAAATGGCTCAACCGGCTCCGCAAGCCAAGCCACCAAGCCAAGCCAAGTTGTCAAAGCCAACTCAGTCATAGAAGCCACCAATCAGTGCATGATCTAGGTGTGGACCGTCAGCTCAGTAGAAACTAACGAATCACAGCGCCACATATGGCGGACCTAGACCCTTAAAGGGTCCATAGAAATCCATCATGGCTCATAGGGTATTTTAGACTTTTCACTCGGCAATAGGAGGCACTGATTGATTGTGATGTATGGTGAAGCCAGTCCATGCGGTCCATGGGAATAGTAATTGCACGATCGGACGGCTGCAGTTGATTGCCGTCAAGATCGGACGATGGTGGTTATTTTCGGATTTGATTCAAATTCTATCATCGATCTGGTGCAATCCAATGGCCAAAAAATTAGTTGGTGAAGATCCAATGGTCCAGAAGGCTCCCGACTTGATTAAAATATCAAAACTCGATCCGACGGCCAGATTTCCTTCATCAATGTGCGATCGAATGGCCAGAATTTAACCCAATCTAATTTGGGCTGATACACATCTGATTTTGATAATTTTTGGACCATTGGATTCCTATGAATGGCCAGATTTCATTTAGAGCAATAGAATTCATCCAGGACTCCTTTTAATCTAATTTTCACTCAAATTTCTTCATATTTTGCTGATAAAAAAGCTTCTTAGTCCCATATTGCCCTAGAAGAAAACTCTCCAGCCCTCCTAGCTCTATAAAAAGAACCTCAGGCCTCTAGAAATCAACATCTCAGATTAAGATAAAGCTTTGGTACAGGGTGAAGCCAAGCTATAGGTCAATGGCTACTTCAAAGCAATGGGTGCCAAGAAGAAGAGCTAGGCTTCTACACCATCTTTCCATCAATGTCGATCCAAGATCAGAGATCAGCTTATTTTATTTTTTTTTTATTTTATGTATTTAAATTACAAACTTTTTAATGCAATATTTATTTTTATGCTCTTTAATTTCATGCTCTTTATTTTTATTATAATTTAATTTTTATATTTTAATTATTGCTTCTTATTTTATTATAAGTAGATGCTAAGATCTAACTAGTAGATCTTAGTACCAAGTTTAAATTCCTGCACCTTTAATTTTTTTTTTATGATTTTTTGACTTTACTTTTGATCTCAAAACTCTTCTCTTTTCTTTTTCTTTTGTAAAATCAAAGATTTCAAATCTAAAAACACTACCTTTCCTATGGATTCAACCCAATTCACTACTATCTATGAATTTTTAATTATTTTAAAAAGTTGGATTGAACTGATAAACACAGTGTCTTAACGACAATATCACATTCCTATCACATAACCAGTCTTATGCCTCTCAACGTCATCGAATGTGCCAAAAGAATCCTCCAATGCTTAAAGCATATCTTTTGGCTAAGTCTTCTCGAATCTGCAACTGAACTCGTCGCTCATGGTAGCCAGCATAATGTAGCACATAGTGGTTTGATCACTGAGCCACTTTTGATAAGTATCTCTGACTATTCTACGTATATTAGGGGCTAGCTCTTTAGGTGCAGGATCCATCAACACATACAGGATCCGTTCATGCTCTAAGACTATCTTCAACTTTCGGTACCAGCTATCAAAGTTGGGTGCCATAAACTTATCATTGTCCAATAATGATCGGAGCGATAGAAAAGTGGCCATATTTGCACAAAGGAGAACCAAAATCTAATTAGTAATTGATTCATTAAACCTAAAGATTTAGACTTTAATCAAAAGGTTCTCACACTATTTTATTCGAACTGGTAGCCTCTACCTCAAATTCGAAGAATTATCCTAATTTCTTAGTGGATACTAGAATCCACATAAACTGCACACGAGCCCAACTTTGGTTGGTCAATGCATGTATATCTAAGGATAGGTTCATCATCAATTATTTCACTAAATAATTTTTGATAATTTAATTTTGCCCTAGTCTCTAATCAATAGATTTTGGTCTCCACTGAAAAGATACGATTAGGTCCAACCATTAACATGACCATACTTGGTCCATCAAACCAATGATTGATTAAGCCCAACTTTAGTTAGTTAACCTAACCACCACTTAGAAAGAAGTGGCCAAGAAATCATATTATGAATGATAATTCCATCAGCCAACAAGCACTAGGCCTTTGGGCCTCCAATGATTATCCAACTGATGAACCCATTATCACCCACTTAATAGGAGGCTATGATCTAGTTATCATAATAACTCTTTCATTTTAAGGATCTAATAATTTTAGAAGATTTTAATTTTAAGGAAGAGAGAAGGTTAGATGAACCAGCTTGTCATGATCCTTCCATTAGCTTCACCAAGTCTGCTTAAGGGAGACTATTAATAGGTTGGTCTAGGAGAACATAAATCATTCATACTAATTTACCTAGCTAACATGGGTCAGCTTGAATAGTCAAGTGATCTGATCAAAACATAATTTCACCAAGAGGCTAGGTAAGTTCGATAGGTAGGAGGGTCTGCCAAAGCTTGCCTTAGACACCATCAGAAATGGCGAGGTAAGTGGGCTGCCAATTAAAGACTACCAGTCTGATTTATCTTAGACATCAACTAATTTAATTAGTCTCGATTAGATCAACCTAATAGTTCATGCTAGACTGCATAGCCAAGAATCAAGTCCATCTTGGGTCTCGTTAAAGATATAGACTTGACTAACTATAACTATTGTAATTGATCTAGAGAATCCTTGACCTAATCTAAGATAATAATTGATTAGATTTAGTCAATTCTCTAATTAAATCCATTCTTTAATCTAACTTTAGGTCTAATCCAATTAATGGACCTAATCCCCACTAACCTATTTAACCCAATATGTTATGATTTGTGTCTTAGGATCTTCAATTCATAATCCAAGATCCTAATCAAAACAACTTCTTAATTCTTATTTAAGTTTTAAACTGAGGGTTGGGGTTCAACTTTTTAAAAATAATTTTTACATTTGTAAAATACTTTTATAATATGGTTCTACCAATCAAGTTGTATGTTTGATTCATAAACAAAATGCAAATAAGATAAGCATGAAAATACTTTAGATCTAATCTAAATAGGTTCATGTAATTGAAATGGTTTTAATTCTAATTAATAAAAATTACCTTAGATTAAATATAATATATTTATGATAATTAAAATTAGATTAAAATATTTTTAATCAGATCATAAAATTTTTTAAATCTAATCTAAAATTTTATGATCAATATTTTAGATCAGCACATACTAGGATAACCTTTTCACTGTAAGGGATAAACATTATAGCAGGACAACCTTATAATCAGTTTGTGCAATCAAAAACTTTTACTTTCTAATTAAAACTCTTTTAAATTTAATAAATTATAAATATAATTAGATCATATCTAATAGATTTATGATTAGAATCAGATCTACACGGACTAGGACAACCTCTCCACTGTAACGGATAAGCCTTACAGTAGGACAACCTTATATCAGTTCATGTGATCCAAATTTTCAATTTTAGATTGAATAATCAGATTATAAATTAGATCTAATCTATAAAATAATCTAAACTTACAAAAATAGTCATGTGATAATTAACCTAGGCTCTAATATCAATTGAAGGAATCAGATCTAGGATTTTAGGATTAGATCTTGAAACTTTTTCAAATCTAGAAAGCAAAAGATAAAAATTAATTAAAATTAATTTATAAAATTAGAAAACCCTTAGATCTAAGATTTTATTATATAATTATAGCATAAGATTAAATTAAAAATTAAAAACATAAGGAAGAAAAATATGTTGATCATATCAACATGCATCTACCCTACATCTAATGCAGGTATGTAATAATAGATCAGATCCATATTAGCTATGCAAGTTAGATATTCTAACTTACTAATTCAGGCTTGAGGATGAAGCTCTGAGCTACACACACATCCAACCTCTAAGAGATGTCCATATAAGTTCACGAATACCAATAAGAAGTCTGATGCTCGAAAATCAGCATAGTATGCTAGTACTATGCTGATCCTCCTTCGATGATCGATCCGGTGCTTTCTCCTTCAAGATTTAGATACTTTAAAAACTCAAAAGGAAAGTAAGATACTTTCAATCTGAAACAACACTCAAAAATCTTTAAGAATGGGGGAAATAGGGAAGAACAAAAGTAACCCTAGAAGAAGACCCTCTTCTTCTTCTTTGCTCTCTCACCTAGACACTTAGATTGGTGTCTTTAATATTCCCATACCCAAGGGGTTTCTCTCCCTGATTTTCTCACACCCAAGAGCCCTCTCTAATATCTAGAATCACACAAAAAATTAGTCCAAAAATCCCTTTAAATAGAGAGTTAGGATAGACTCCTTGTCTAGGTCAAATACCTAGCAAGGAATGTCCAAAAAGGGAAAGACTGGGGGTGCCCAACTCTTAGGTGCCCTCTCCTTTTTTCTAGTCATGGACTATCTACCTTTGGCATACAAAAATCTCACAAAAGCCATGAAAAATATCAGGAAAATATCAAGGTAGTGGGCGGCACAAAGGAAAGGATTTTTGGTAGCAACAAACTCTATCAAATAGAGTTTGAATCCAAACCTTCTAACCATGTTTGACTCAGTCCACAACTAATTGGCATCTAAGAAATAAGGGAGAGCTATGGGCATGTGTGAAGGCCTGGGAGGTTTTTCCATGCAAGGATACGAATTCTAGTCTCACTAGGATTCCATATTTGACTTTGTCAAATATGGTTTCTCAAACCATAAATAAATGAACCCAATTAGATTAGATCCTAATCTAATTAAGAATCTAATTAAATTAGATTTAAATTTGAATTAATTTTCTAATCAAATTAGAAATTGGGTTGACCTAAATCTTAATTGAACTAGGACTAGTTCTTCAATGCAATTTGCTTATCAAATAAACCAATTGGACTTGATCCAATCAAGCCAAAATCAAATCTAATTAAATTATATTTAATTAAACTTAATTTCAACCCTCTAGCTTAATTAAATTAAGTCAATTGGCAATCTAATTATTAATCGTGTTAGATATGTGTGCCCTAGAAGTCAGATTGGCTGACACTTGTAATACACTTCTAAGGATAAAATTATAATTTTGACTATAAATAATAAAATAAATTATTTCCTATGATAATGTGTATTTGAAAGTGTCTATGATACATCCCTTGAGTTGATGGTAATGATAGTTCATATTTTCAAGAGTTAAAAATTTAAGACATGAATTTTCATTATTAACTCATAAAATGCTCTCGATCGTAGGATCATCATGAGGATGCTGATTGATCCAGAAGGTTGATGTACAATCGCTTCTTTTGAATAGATGAGTTTTGAATTTATGATGTAAAGACATTAGAGCGAGAGTATAGATACTCGTTAGAGAATGAGGGCACCGAGTGTGACCATCTCGAGCAGTCATAAGGAAGTCTACCTTCTCGTCGATGACTGACTCGAAGCTACAGTGGTGTGTCTAGTTCTTTGACCTAAGGTGCATTGGCAGTTCACCTTGAGGGTGTTATAGTTTGACTACACCATAACTCGATCTCTTAGCCATTTGGAATCCTGAGGTGTATATTGGCTATCGCATGTTCATTGTAGAAATTGGATTGCACCAATAGAAGATCTATCTACCTCAGTAGATGAGGAGCAGCCCTAGGATGATTATGAAAATCAAGTCCATAAGCCCATGGCCATGGTAGAGTGAAATAATAGAAAGAGTTTCTATTAGGGTTTTCACATTGGACTTGAATCAAATGATTAATTCATATGATGGAAATTAGGATTTGACGAGATCACCTTAACCCTATTCTGGTCAGAGCTCAAGATAGAGGAACTTAATCACAAAGATAACTGCACTAAGAGGTTCATTTTTAGTTCTGATGGATCACCACTATATGCTGCTAGGTATCACTAATGGATTTTTGGAGCAATTAGAATGATTTGGATGATCGATCATACTAGTTACTTGAATCAAAAAAATTTTGATCCATCGAAAGTTGTTATGATGATGTCGATCATAGAGATCATGATATATCCCATTACCATACGGAACTGAACCTAATTAGATCACACAAATAAGAGTTTGGATCTGAATATCATCAATTTAATTAATTTAGTTTAATTGATTTGAATAAGATTCAATTAGGTTCAAGAAAATTATGCTAGCACACGATTGAGCTTTATGTTCTCCTTTATTAATCATTAAAGCTTGTCTCGACTGAGCCAAATATGATTGGGCTCACTCAGAAACCTTTACTTGATCTGACTGAAGCTTATTTAGATCAAAAAAAGATTGTCTTAATTTATGAGATAAATTTGAGATAACACCTGCCATTTTCGATCATCTGCTAAATCTTGTTTTCGGACATTGGTCAAATATTGACCCTGAATAATTAGACATCTGCCCATATGTCATGCACCCATAGGAGAGTACCTGAGGACTTATCCCCCTACTAAAATGTAGATAGGAAGGGGGCACATGCCTAGGGAGGCATGCACCCCATGAGGATAAAAGATGGAGTCCCATATAGATGGGACTCCAAGTTATTTCAGGGGATTAAATTGTGTGGTGCGAAGAAGTCTTGTTTGACCCAATCTTGGCACCACCTTAGGAGGGTTTTGATGGTCTCTCATCTAATTGGATCAGATGATGTCATCCCACCAATCAAATTTAGATCTGATTGCATAAAGGATCATGATTGGTCAGGATGACGTGGCACTATATAGTGCAGCAGGGTCTATATAAATACTGTCTGTGCTTAGAATTTAATTCTTCTGCTTTTAGCCCATGCCACATAGCCCCTCTCCCTCCTTCTCCATGCCATCCTCTAGTCCTCTCTCTCCTCTCCATGCCTAAGGGCTTTTTTGGGCATGAACAAGGTGCGATCCAAGCAAGTGAAAGGCGTCAGAAAAGGAAGAAGGTGGCACTGTTGTAAGAGACAACAACTGTTCTACAAAAGAAGTTTTGAAGATCTTCAAAATCACATCTAGATTGAATTTTTGGAGGATTGATTGAGAAGGAGAGGATCTTTAGATCCTGTCCAAGTAAATTCTGGTAGAGGCCAGACACTTGCATGGCTACATCCAGAACCTCAGGCAAACATCGAGATCATCATAGGATAATTGGATTATCCTAAACAAAGGTATAATTAAATTAGATTTAATTTTTATTTATATTTTTATTATTAGATCAATAAGATCAAATCTGAGGAGTCTCAAATCTGATTAAGATCTTAGAGAAAATTTTTTTGAAATATTTCTTTTGATCCAATCAGATCTGAACAAACCTAATTTGGAAAACATGTTTTCTCCTTCAAATCGATCCTCCTGTAATACTTGCATTAGGTCAAACATCAATTGTATTGATCATTTAACCCTAGAACAATTCTTAATCATTGATTAACCATCTGATCAGATCATGAACTCTAATGTGTATGACCCCATAGGTTCGAATTTAAGTCGGTAGCATAGGAATAAATTTTTATACCCATCGAAGAGATCATCTAGCAATGGTACCCGATGGTCGGATAGGTCGAATGTGTAAAACAATATCCTTAGAACCCATGTGGATGTAGTTTTCATATAATACATCATCTTGACCAAAATGCTCATAGGATACCTCAGAGTTTAACTATCAACATTGATCAGGCTATCCATATTATATTTCAAAATACTAAATCTATTTCATGGATTACCTTGGCCAAGGTTTTGCTATATTAAAATATAGTGATACATTCTTCTCTAACTCTTAGAGTGATCAATTCCATCTTGATCACACACCAACTTTGCAAGTAATTGACTGTGCCTAGAAACCTTCCATTATTGAATTAAAAATTTAGTTAGTCCGATACCAAAGCATAGTGAATTACTTGTAAGCCACTAAGGTGATCTCAGGTCTAAAGAATACTTATATCTATATCCCATCAGAGACATTCTTGACAGCAGAATGCTCTAGAGTTGGTCACGTTCAATGATGATGTATCCTTACATCTCACCTGTATGCCATACCAGTATCTCTGTACTTCTTGGTTAAGAGGACAATCAATCTATATGGCACACAGCGACCTATGCTCGATAGATACTATCGTCCTTATTAACAGCCTATCATTTGGTCATAAACTGTTTTAAGGACTCATCGATAAATTCTTTTTTTATCAAATCTAAATGTCCTATGGACTTCATCATAATAATGGAGTTCATTAGAGGATGAAAACTTTATGATGAAAATGCCAAAAGAATTATTTTATTTATTAATAAATTAATTATAATTATAATATAGCTCAACCATCAATAAGCTAATGATTGGCTTTGTGATACATTTTTCAATAATTAAAATCCAACCCATCCAACCTTACTTGGCAATAAATCTTAAAGATAGTTGAATTTCTCTATTGCAAACGACGAACTCCTTCCAACCATGTATGCTAGATGAACTTCTTAGTGATAACAATATTCTCTCTTAGCAATTGTGGAATTTCCTCAAGGCATGATGAATCCCATCCGACTGAACTTGAATAGTTAAGGGCATGATAACGATGGTCTTGATGATAACAGAGCCTCATCAAAGATTGAACCTCAACATCCTCTAATTTTGCCTATGGTGGGTCTTGAGTATGGCCGAACCCTTTTGTGGCATACAACATCTCTCATTAACCATGTGGTAGGAACCTCGCCCAGCCAAATTCCTTCCCAGTCATAGTCTTCCGACCAAACTCCTTTACTCTACTAATAATGGCAGAATTCGTATGTAGCCTAACTCCTTTATCTCTTTTTGGCAATCATAGATCTAGCCAGCCTGTACCATGCGTATCAATCGAATGAATTTGATCAATGAAAGGATGTCATCAGCATGAATTTGATTTCCAATCCAAAATAGCAATCAATTCATAGATAATGGGTCACAACACTCCTTTGATCCAAACTCCAGACCGATCTTGAGGGCAGTAGAGCTTCTAAAAATAAAGTGTTCATCCGTCAATCCCAAAATCAGCCAATCTCCTTCAGAAAATCTGATGATGATTTGGAAAGTTCAATGATCTCCTCTTTGGCCTCCAGCTTGAAAGCTCCCTTCAGTCCCTGACCGACTTCAAAGACGGACGAACTTCTCAAAGTCAGCCAAACTTTTCGAAGCTATTAAAGGCAGCACTAATAGAGTTCAATTAGTTAAAGGATTGCTACTTGCTATTCATAAGCCGATCTCTAAGTTCAGCCCACCTAGCTTCAAGTTCTTCAACCCAACACATGCAACCTGCTAATAGGTATAGAAGCTACATCCGAATTGTAGCAAATAAAACTCAACCACCTACAAGTCACGATAAATGATAGTTCACTCTTCGTAACAAACTCCACGTGGCCCAAATGGTCCACTAGCATTCTGTTATGGCTGTCACATTCATTATGTTATAGGCTTTACCTATATAAGAAATCCTTTAGATATGTTTTCTCTCTAAGCTCTCTTTTTTGCTCTTAATTCTTCTGAGTACTCCATTCTTGTTGGCCGAAGAACTAACTTGATCATCGGAGGATCCTATCGGAGCCACCCATCTCTAGTTTGGACTTTTTCTTATAGGTTTGATCGAGACCTCATCTTCACTAGCTCCAGCTAACTCCAGTGTTAGCACTATTTTTTGTACCAATAGATAGATTATTGATGGTTGAGCTATTTTATTTATATTTATATATGAATTATAATTGAATAATTATTATTTTGATATTTTCATCATAAATTCTTTGCATCTTCTAACAAACTCCTATATTGTGATGAAGTTCTTAAAACTATTTAGAATCGATAAAGAAAAATTTATCATTTAGTCCTTAAATCTATTCACGATCAAATAATATGTTGTTACTAAGGATGATAATTATTGCCCAGAGGAAGCAACCCGGGGAGGTGGGGTGGTGAATTGGGTTTATAAAATTTTTGATCAAATTTTACTTTAAACAAGTAAGAGCCTTACTTTACACAATTCAATTTAATACAATTAAATGGTATATGCAACAGAATCAAAAGTAAATGAACATAAGCAAGAATTAAACCAAACCAGCAAAAGATTATCAATTTAAAGCATGCAAGATATGATAAGCAATAGAGAAGGAAACAAAATACAAACACATAAAGATTTTATAGTGGTTCAGAGCAACTTGCTCCTACATCCACTCTCCAAGCTTTTCTTGGGAGTTCTACTATAATTTCTAGATTACAATGCATTTATTTTGATTCAGGATCATAAACAAACCCAGCTGATTTTATCAGGCTCACCAACTACAATCCTACATCGATAGTTTTTTCAGGTTCACTATCAATGCAGTTGGTTTTAAATAAGGAGCACCAACTATAATCATTACACCATCTAATTACAGGCTTGGATTAGCCTACACCCTAAGTTTCTTTCCTTAAAGAAACTTGTAAAGAAATGAAAATACAAGGTATAATAATTTAAGCATAAAACAAGAAAAAAAAAGAAACTATTTTGATGCATAAAGAAGAGTTTGAATGAATGGCTCTTGTGAAGCTTGAACACTCTTCTTGAAGCTTGAGAGATAGCTTGAGAAGTTATGGAAGCTCTTCCTTGAAGGCTCTCTGAATTTAGAGCTCAAAACTTTTTTCTTTTCTTTTTTGATTGTATATTTAATAAGACTCACTCTACTTTAATGATTTTCTCTTTCTAAATCCTTAATCTCTTTGACCAAATATTTTTTCCACTCTTTTTATACTTGAGAGTTGCTTTTGAGTGAGTTTTGACTACTTGGAGGCTTGGACTAGCTATTGGAGTAGAGAATAGCCCATTGGAGAAGTGTAGAAAATTAGCCATTGTGCTCTATCTCATGCTTGGGGTCGACACTTTTCCTTAGGTGTCGACACATTTTGCTCTGGGGTCGACACCTCTTGGGATTAAAAATTTTTTTACTTCTCTATCTTCTATTCTGTGCAACAAAGGTCGACCATAGGATCATCCTCTAGCACGGGGTCGACCTAGAGGTCATTCCTTCTGCATGCCAAAGGGCTGGGGTTGATACTTGACCATCTTGAACTTTGAGATCTTCATTTTTTTGTTTCATTTTAGGATAGGGGTCGACACCTTTGCTCTTAGGGTCGATACAATATCAGACCATCTTAAACTTTGAGATCCTTACTTCTTTGCTTCATTTTAGGATAGGGGTCAACACCTTTCGCTTTGCAGTCGATACCACCAAGTTTGAAACTCAAAAAAAACTTTTTTGAAACTCTTGACTTGGTGATTTTTGTATGAATATTTTTTTGCATTAATTTTTTCAATTTGAACATCTAGAAAGACCTACATCGACTCTTGAAATACATGGTTAAATACATAAACACTCAAAATTTGATGACCATCAAAATCAATCATGGGGTCAATAATCTTTTTCTTTTTGATGATGGAAAAATTTTGAGTGTATGCATAAAAATAAAATTTGATGTGTTTAAAAAAATTGGCTAGTATAAATCATGAGGTGATAATATACACAAATATAAATGCACACTTCATGAAGGCTCTCATTTAACTTAAATTCAGATTCATAGATTTTAAAAAACTTCATGAAGGCTCCTATTTAACTTAAATTCAGATTCATAGAATTTTTTTTAAAATAACTTTCAATAAGCTCTATGAAATGTATAAGCACAAGTATAGCATATACTCAATAATTCTTCTCCTCCTTTTTGACAATATCTAAAAAAGTTCTTATGGTAAGAAATAAGAAATATCATCAAAATCAATCAAAATTTAGACAAATATATCAAATTCAAAAAAATTTAATTTAAGTTTAAGAGGATATAAAATTTGAACTTCATGGGATATTTAATATGAAAAGTAAGCATGTTTGATATCAAATTCATATTGATGTCACTCTCCCACTTTTAAAAATATTTAAATTCTGATTTTATCAAGATATTTAAGGGATAGAACTTTTTCAAGATATTTTAGCATAATTGATACCTTGTAAAATATGTCTAAAGCCAAAATTCTATTTGATACCACATGTTGGTGCAGAAAATGGTGCTGACACCAGAGTTCACTAGAGATGAAGAAGATGGCCGTCGATGAGGCCTACAAGGTGAAGTCCAAATAGAAGATGGATGGCTCTGATAGGATTCTTCGATGGTCAAGTTTGTTTTTTGTTCAACAATAATGGGGTACTCAGGAGAATGTAAGTAGAGATGAGAATTTAGTGCTTAGAGAAGAAAACATATCTGGAGGATCTCTTATATAGGCATAGCTTGTAATAGAATAAAAGTGACAGACATAATAGAATGTCAGTAGGCCATTCAGTCTATGTGGAGTTTATTACGTAGAGTAGGCTATCATTTATCATGACTTGTAGGTGGTTGGAGGCAATTTATTGGAGTTCAGACGAGAGATTGGAGACTTCTGTTCTTGGGGATAGATTTCTTATATAGAACTTGGGATCGGACTGGCCAAACTTGAAAGTTTGTTTTTAAGAAGCGGTGGATGGACTTGCAGCTAGTTGGATCCTGCCATTACTGCCTTTGATAACTTTATGGAGTTTGGCTATATTTAGGATTGGCAGGAGCAGGTATGAACATTCGAGCTGGAGTTCAGAGAGGGGTAGTGGCCTATTCATTGAGGACTATGGCCAGAGTTTTCTGGAGTTCGATCAGGATGATAGAAATTCTAGATTCACTGGTGACCAAGATGGGTGAATATCAAGACTCAGAACACCTTGCTGGTACCACCCTTGCTACCTTCTAAAGTTCAGTCGATATCAAGATCGGCCCGAAAGAGCATTTGGGTTCACTATTAGTAGGATAGCTGTTGTTTATTCCAGATTGGAGATCAAGCTTGCAATGATGATGAGGTTCTTTTACTATTCAAGTTCATCCAATTGACAAGCATGACATGGGCAGACTAAATCTGCCATTGCTAGGAGATGAGAAAGGAATTCAGCCACTTTCAAGACTGGCCTAGTAGACAAAGTCGGACTATATTGGGATTTCACACTCGATGGGATTCTGCTAATACAAGGATCAAAGTCTGTTAACAACTCCCTTTTTAGTACAAAGTTTGGTCAGACAAAACTCATCATGTCTTTGATGAGTTCTGCAGTCATTGGAAGAGGGTTACTGAACACGGTTGAGAAGGTTGTCCGATATACATGCATTGGAGGTCATTCGGACTTTAGCAAGAGCAATCTTATTGAAGAAAATAGTGCAAGATTTGTAGTGCTACATTTAAAAAAAAAATTAAAAATTATAAAAATGCAGTGAAAAAAGTAATTAATCTAATTAATTATTTACTGATCATATCAGAATATTAAATCCTATACTAAGAATCTAAACATAATATACATGCATTCATATAGATCTGAAAAAATAAAACTATGCAGCAAACTATTTACTATATCTATATGTTTAGAACACAATACCTTTTTGCGAGTAGTCAATCACCACGATCTGATCATCGTCAAGGAGGTCCGTTGGTCATGACACATCCACATAGATATCGGGCCTCCATGGATCATCCACATGAGGCTACTAGTCCTGATTGGCTCCCCATGAGTGCTAGCTCGACATCGGAGTCTTTGAGGGGCTATTTTGATCGAATAGCTTCGATCTTTATCTATGGTCTTCCTGGATGCTTTGGGTTGCTGGTAGATATAATAGAGAGATAGAGGAGGTTCTCTCTAAAATTTCGTAGGCTTATGATGCTCATAGCTCATGCAATGGCTTCCCAAAACCTAGGTCGAATACTTAGGACTGCACTCTCCCTAAAAACCTTGCGCCCGTTCTCTCTTGGTTTTCTCTCTCTCGGAGATGATTGAAGCCTCTTCCCATGCACCAAACTGAATCTCACGAAAGTTCTCTCTTCAAAATAGGTGTTAGCACACATCCTAAAAAACTTTCCTCTTAATATTTGCGCAAAGAACAACTTCTATGCGTGTGGGAAAACAAAAACTAGTTTGAATGCTAGTTTGAATTCAAAACTCTTTTTAATTCAAACTTCATCCAAACTAATTCAAACTTATTTGGGACGTGTGAAAGAGTTGTGCACCCACTCTTTAGCAAGGAAAAGTCCATGTGAAACACCTTTCATGTGGAGATAATAGGCGCACAAGAGAAGGGTGGTGCAAGGGATAAGATATGGTTGGTGTCAACTTAAATTCAAACTCATTTTGAATTTGAATGTCAAATAACCATAACTTATCCATTGGATGAAGAAAAAATTGGGTTTTCCTATCACAGGATGCATCTGATTGGATTAGATTTGCAGCGGAATAATTTTAAAAAGTTTTTATGATCTGATTAGATCTGAGATTTCTTAGATCTAATTAGATTGATCTAAAATTAGAAGTAAAATAAAAACAAAAATAGTGATAATAGTTATCACCTGATCGGATAAACCATTTACCCATTGTGATGATCTGACGACTGATCTGAGGTTCTGATTGAGCCACGCACATGTCCGGCCTCTACCAGTATTCGCTCGAGTCAGATATGAAAACCTTCTCCTTCTGGATCTAATCTTCAAAGATCAGATCTGATGTCTTCCCATAGAGTCTCAAAATAAATTTTGAGGGCTACGCGTTTGTCTCATAAACATCATCGTCTCTCGCTAATCTTTATGCCAATGAAACTTGATCTTTGCTCGCAAATTTTGCCCAACTCTTGGGCATCAAGAAGAGGGAGAGGATCAAATGAGGAAGGTGTCGAGATGAATATTTTGGTAGGGCTTCGCCATAGAGAAATCGCTATATTTAACAACTTGTGCAGAGCCCTCTTTATAGACCTAGTCAAGAGTCCCATCGCATATAACTTTGAATAGGTTAAAGTTTACCATGCAGAAGGACTCCTTAACTGATCTCCAAGCCCCACCCTCTTATTTTTCTAATTTTGTCACACAAAATTTAGAAAAAGTTGGCATGGAGATGGAGAGATAAAGTTTAGATGGTGCAAACAACTTATCTCCGAGATATTTGATCTCATCAAGTATGTTTGATCCATTCAAATCCCATTTGAATGGGACACCTCCACCCTATCCATATGGGGTGCACGGCCAAAGGGGTAGTGTACCCCTTATTTCTCACATAAACTTCTAGGAGAATGCATCCCTAGGAAATCTTTAAGAGGCGCACACCCCTTATCCTTTAATTCCTGCATTTGTGTCAATATTTGACCTTTATCCTATTCCCATCATATGGGATTAAGATAAAATCTTTTTAAGTTCCATCTAATGGATTTATGTCAAGTCTTAATCAAGTTAAAACAATCCTTGATTAGATAACGACTTGGTCCAATCAGATCAAGAAAAATCCATGTAGAATTTTTGGGAGAGGCATGTCCAAATTCCATCTCATGATTTTAGGACAAGTCCTAATTTGGCAAAGACAACCCTCGTCTTGTTCTTATCTTATGAGATTTAGGATAAGTCTTAATCAAGCTAGGAAATGGTCCAGTCAGATCAAGAAAAATCTCTACAAAGTTCTCAGATAAGCCTTGTCCAAATAGTTTTAGAAATTAGCAGGTCTTGTCCTATTTCCATCCAATGGATTAGGACAAGCCTAGATCAAGTTAGGATAAGACTTTTCTGATCTAAACAAATTCTAGTCAGACTAGAATAGGGCCATACAGGGATATTGAATAAGCCAAATTCAATTTAGCTCAATCGAGATGAACCAGAAAGATAACAGAAGGAGAATATTAGGTTCAATCATGTTCTAGCATGATTTCCTTGAACCTAATTGGATCTAATCCAAATCAATCAAACTAAGTTAGCTTAATTGATGACATCCAGACCCAAACCCTTATTTGTGTGATCCAATTAGTTTTAGTTCTATATGATAATGGGACATGTCATGATCTCCATCAACGACATCATCAAAATACCTTTCGATGGATTAAAACTCTTCTGATTCACCCAATTAGAATCATCGATCATCAAGACCATTCTAATTGATCCCAAAATTCGCCAGCGATACCTAGCAGTATATGGTGACAACCCATCAAAATCGGATAGCAAATCTCTTGGTGCAGCTACCTGTGTGATTGGGTTCCTTTATCATGAGCTTCGATGGGATTAGGGTTAAGATGAACTCATCAAACCCAACACCCATCGTATGAATCAATCATTCGATTCGAGTTCAATGTGCAATACTAATAAAAACTTCTTTCTATTATTTCATACTACCATGGCCATTGATTTTAGGACTTGATCTTATATTCATCATAGGACTACTCTTTCTCTATCGAGGTTGACAGATCCCATCTTGGTGCGATCCAATTCCTATAATGAACATGCTATAGCCAACATACACCTCAGAATTCTGAATGGCTAGAAGACTGAGTTATGGTATAGTCAAACTATAACACCCTTATGGTGAACTGCCGATGCACCTCAAGTCCAACAACCAGACACACGACTGCAACATCGAGCTAGTCATCGATGAGTAGGTAGACTTTCTTATGACTGTTCGATGTGATCACGCTCAGTGCCCTAATTATCTAACGAGTATTTGTACTTTCACTCTGGTGTCTTCACACCATAGACTCAAGATTCATTTATCCTAAGAAAGCAATCGTACATCAATCTTTTGAATCAATCACCATCCTCGTGATGATCCTATGATCAGAAGTAGTTTATAAGTTAATTATGATAACACGTATCTTAAATTCTCTACTCTTGAGAATATGTATTATCATGCCTATTAACTCAATGGATGTATCACATACACTTTAATATACAATATGATAGAATAAATAATTTTTTAATTAATTTTAAGTCAAAATTATAGAAAAGCTCCTAAAAAGTATTTAACAAGTGTCGGCCAATCTGGCTTCTAGGACACACATCTAACAAACTCATACTTGACCTAAAGCCAATTAGCTTCAAATCTAAGTCCCATCTTCTCAAGATGGGCTTGGATCTTCTATTGGCCTAAAGGCTTTATCAGTGGTTCAGTCGTATTGTCTGCGGTGTTGACTCTCTTAATCTCGACGTATCCTTCTCGAGGTAATCATGGATTAGGTGGAACCATCTTCTTGAAACTCTTCCAACTTACAGTACCATCAGTGCACAGGAACAAACTTTTAGATGTCGACTTTCGATCATCTTTATCTGACATAAAGTCTGTTGACCCCCTAAGTGATTTTGATAATGATCAAATATTAAAGCAAGTGATTACTAATATATTTTATTTTAAATTTTTCAATATCAAAAGAAAGAGAGCTCTTTGACCAAAATAAGAAAGACATAAAGTGAAAATCAACTAAAATTCAAATCTCCTAAAATTGTCTTAGAGCAGTCTTCGAGATGTCTCAGATTTTTTTCGAGAGCTCTCAAGTGGATTGGTAGGTAGCAAATGTAGTTCTGGCTCAATTTTAAGAAGTCTTGAGTGAATCTTGAGACATCTCAATCTCAGACAACAAAAATCTAATTTTTGTGCTCTAAGAATAAGAGATCTTGCAGGATTCCTGAGAGGTCTCGCAGTTCCAGTAAGACGTCTCATTTAGAATCGAGACGCATCGATCTCAGGTGAGCCATTATTTTTAGAAAGATGATTTTTTTATGCAACTGAAGATGAGAGCTCTCCTGATCAACCTGAGAGGCCTTATAACCTGGCGAGATGTCTTGAGACAAATTGAGAGGTCTCGAGACAAGGCGACAGCTTTTTGATGGAACATTTTAGATTAGATTTTTTTCATTCCAACGGCTAGTTGCTGCTCTCCAATGGTCAGATTTTGCTTTTCCAAACTCCAATCATCACCAAAAAAAAGAAAATACTAGAGATATAAAAGAAAGAAAGATTATTTTTCAAAATAAGAGAAAAGTAAGAGAAAGAAAAGTATGCTCTATTCTTGAATGAATATCCAATCACCAATCAATTTGTTCTCTCAAGCTTTAAAGAATTCTCAAGTGCATTAACTCCACACATTTAAAGAGGCTTTCAACAAACTGCAAGTATAACTTTTCTTCTCATTCAAAGGGGCATTTCGAGTTGTAAAATTCTTTCTTCTCTTTTCATGTACTTGATTTCAGTAGGGGTTGAAACTTGGGTTTTGGGGCTTTTTCTCTTCTCTATTTTTTCAAATTGATTTGTCTAATTCTTGTAAGGGTTGTAGTTGGTGAACTTAGAAAAAAACTAATTAAATTTTTGGATAGTAAGTCCAGAAAAATTATCCGACTATAATGTTATGGGATTATAGTGAAATTTCCAAGAGTGTGCTTGGGGAGTGGACGTAGGTGCTGGGAGAGCATCGAACCACTATAAAATTCTCCTGTTTGTGTGTGTACTCTTAATTATGTCTTCTATTTGCTTTTACACTTGATTCACTTAGGTTTTAATCATTTAGCACTACACATATCTATTTTAATTTTTGAAAATCTAATTTACCCCCGTCCCCCTCTTGGGTTGTCTATCTGGGCAACAATTGGTATCAAAGCCTTAGTTCTCTACTAATTGTTGATCTTATCAGCTAGAGACATAGATCTTGTCAATCCAACTAGGAGGTTCACTTGCTGAAGGGTAGTCCATAAATAGGCCACCTCTTTTCAATGTGTCCAACTATACCTATTGGAAAGCTCGCATGCACATTTTCATTCAAGCCCTTGACTATGACATATAGAGTGTTATTGTCAATGGCCCACATACACCTACAATCATTGTCAATAGCACATCCTCTCCTAAGCTGGAGAATGATTGGGATGAAATGGACAAGAAACTTATCCAATTAAATGCCAAGGCAATGAATATACTCTATTGTGTCCTTGATGCAAATGAGTTTAACCGAATCTCCACTTGCAATTCTGCAAAGAAAATTGGTGACAGACTTGAGGTCACACATGAAGGAACAAATCAAGTAAAAAAAACTAAAATTAACATGCTAGTTCACCAATATGAGTTATTTAAAATTGACCCCACTGAATCTATCACTAGCATGTACACAAGATTCACTGATATTATAAATGGTTTAAAAAGCTTAGATAAAGTTTACACTAATAGTGAATTGGTGAGAATGATTCTCAGGTCTTTGCCTAGGTCATGAAAAGCTGAAGTAACAGCATCCAGGAGGCAAAGCATCTAAACACACTACCACTAGAGGAGCTCATTGGATCTTTGATGACATATGAGCTAGACATGAGTTGGCACAATGAGGAAGACAATAAGAAGAAGAAAATAATAGCGCTAAAATCCATGGCTGATGAAGAAGAAGATGATCTATCCATCGGTGAGGAAAATGATGAAGACATGGCCCTGGTGATCAAAAAATTCAAAAAATTTATGGGAAGAAGAAGACAAGGATTCAAGAAAAAAAACTTCATTAGAAAAGAAGCCAATAGGGAGACAGAAAAGAAAAAGAGAGAGATCAACGCACTTGCTATGAATGCAAGAAGCCAGGACATGTTAGGACTAAATGTCCTCTATTGAAGAAGGGGCCAAAAGAAATAAAAACGAAAGCCATGTTAGCAACTTGGAGCAATAGTGATGTGTCAAGCACAGAGGAAGAAAATCAAAACGAAGCTAACTTGTGTTTCATGGCATAAGATGATGAGGTATCCTCCACTTTTGATTCAGATTTTATCTTTGATGAGCTTCAAGATGCTTTTCATGATTTGATGAAAGATTTCAAAAGGATAAGCTCAAAAAGTAGAAATCTTAAGAAAATGATTCAAACACTCTTAAAAAAAAGGAAGAGGTAATTAGTAGCCATAATAAGTTAAAAGAAGAAAACAAAATCCTGAAGGATGAATTGGATAAATTAAAGCCTTTAGTTGATAAATTTATTTATAGTTCTAAAAAATTGTAAATGATTTTAAATAGTCAAAGAGGAGTTTATGATAAGGCTGGACTAGGATATAAATCCAAAGACAAAACCAAGTTTCTACAAAATTTCTTCACTGCACCCATCACTAATAGCACTTCTCATACCATTTGTTTTAAATGCAAAAAGGTAGGACATAATGCTTTTGAATGGAATACTGGAAGAGTTAATAAAAAGCATGTTAAAAGCATTTGGGTTCTAAAAGAAACCATGTCTACTAACCCTAAAGGACCTAAGAAGACTTGGGTACCTAAAACTATCACTTGATTGTTTGTGTAGGAATGCCTTACAACCCAAAGATCAAAATGGAATTGGTATTTAGATAGCGGCTGCTCAAGGCATATGTCGTGTGACAAGCAACAATTCATCATCCTAGAAAGAAAGGAAGGGGGAGTAGTCACCTTTGGCGATAATGGTAAAGATAAAATAATTTACTATGGTAAAATTCAGATTACTCCTTCAACTTTTATAGATAATGTATTATTAGTTGATAATTTAAAACATAACTTGCTTAGTAATAGTTAACTATGTGATAGAGGTTTTAAAGTCTCATTTGAATCTTCTTTGGGCAAAGTATCTAGTTCCTTGGATGATAGTTTAAAATTCATTGGATTTAGGCGTGGGAACATCTACATGGTGAATCTTGATGAAATTACCATGAAGAGTGGCCAATGCCTAGTTGCAATGAATGCTAACATTAACGAAACTAGTTGGCTTTGGCATTGAAAATTAGGTCATTCTAGCATGCATACTCTTTATAAATTGCATAATAAAGACTTAGTTAATAGGCTACCAAAACTAAATTTGCAAATTGATCATGTTTGTGATGCTTGCCAATTCGAAAAACAAACTAGGAAAAGTTTCAAATCCAAAATTGTAGTTTCAACTTCTAGGCCTCTTGAATTGATTCATATGGATTTGTTTGGACCTACTAAGACCACAAGCCTAGGAGGAAAGAGGTATGGTCTAGTAATTGTTGATGATTATTATCATTTCACTTGGATTCTATTTTTAGCTGACAAAGATGAAGCATTTTTATTATTTTCAAAGTTTTATAAGAAAATAATAAATGAAAAGAACTCTACTATGGTATGTATCCGTAGTAATCATGGCACAGATTTTGAAAATAAATATTTTGAAGAATTTTGCAATGAACATGGCATAGAACATAATTTTTCAGCATCTAGAACCTCTCAACAAAATAGAGTTGTTGAAAGAAGGAATAGAACCATAGTTGATATGGCCCGTACCATGTTGTGTGAAGGAAATCTACCCAAATACTTTTGGGCTGAAGCCATTAACACAGCATGTTACATCCTAAATAGAGTTCCTATTCATTCGATTTTAAAGAAAACCCCCTATGAGCTTTGAAAAGGAAAAGGACCAAATATTAATTATTTTCATATTTTTTGTTGCAAATATTTTATTCACTAGGCAAATTTGATGCTATGGTAGATGAAGGTATATTCCTTGGATACTCTATATCTAGCAAACCATATAGAGTCTTCAACAAACAATCTTTAGTTGTTGAAGAATCAATACATATTATTTTTGATGAAGCTAACAATCATTCTTCGAGAAAAGAAGATATTTTTTATGATGATATAGGAATTCTCGAAGATCGAATGAAGGAGCTAAACTTAAGGGACAACATCATTCATGACAAAGATAATCCTACAACAATCATTGAACAAGATAAGGATGTTGAGCTTGAAGCATCTAATGATCATAGAGATCTACCTAAGAAGTGGAGGTATGCACATAATCACCCATAGGAATTGATTTTAGGTGATCCTTCACAAGGGGTAAGAACTAGATCCTCTTTTAAGGATACATTTAATTACCTTGCATTTGTTTCTCAAATAGAACCTAAAAACATAGAAGAAGCTGAACAAGACTCTAATTGGATGCTATCCATGCAAAATGAACTAAACCAATTTAAAAGAAATAATGTATGGACTCTTGTAAATAGACCCATAAATCATCCTATAATTGGTACAAAATGGGTATTTAGTAACAAATTAGATGAACATGGTAATGTTGTAAAAAATAAAGCTAGATTAGTTGCTAAAGGATATAATCAAGAAGAAGAAATTGACTTTAATGAAACATATACACCTGTAGCAAGATTAGAGGCTATATGATTGTTACTTGCTTTTGCCTATTATATGAATTTTAAATTATTTCAAATGGATGTGAAAAGCGCCTTTTTAAATGATTATATTGTTGAAGAAGTATTTATAGAACAACCATCTAAATTTGAAAATCACTCACTTTCCAATCATGTATATAAGTTAAATAAAGCACTCTATGGACTTAAAGAAGCACCTAGAGTTTGGTATGAGAGATTAAGCAAATTCTTATTACAAAATAATTTTATTAGAGGAAGTGTAGACACCACACTATTTTTGAAAAAAAAAAAAATAATGACCTTGTAGTTCAAATATATGTGGATGACATCATATTCAGAGCTATTAATGAAATTCTTTGTCAAGAGTTTGCTAAGTTGTTGCAGAGTGAATTTAAAATGAGCATGATGGGAGAGCTGAATTGCTTTCTTGGAGTACAAGTCAAACAATCAAAGGAAGGTATTTTCATTAGCCAAATAAAGTACATCAAGGAGATGCTTAAGAAGTTTGGCATGGAAAACGGAAAGGAAATCGGCACACCCATGAGCCTTTCTTGCAAACTTGATAAAGATGAGAATGGTAAGAATGTAAATAAAAAGCTCTACAGAGGTATGATTGGATCCTTACTTAACTACAAGTAGGCTTGATATATTATTTAGTGTGTGCATGTGTGCTAGATTTCAATCTAACCCTAAAGAATCACACTTATTAGCTGTTAAAAGAATTTTTAGATATTTGATCTACACACACAACTTAGGTCTTTGGTACTCAAAACAATCTTCCATTGAATTGATTGGATATATTGATGTAGAATATGGAGGATGTAAAATTGATAGAAAGAGTACCAGTGGTACTTGTCAATTTCTAGGGTTGAACTTGATCTCTTGGTATAACGAAAAGCAAAACTCTGTAGCACTATCAACAGCCAAGGCTGAATATGTTGTTGCGGAATGTTGTTGTGCTCAAATACTTTGGTTCAAACAACAACTCGAAGACTTTGGAATTAAGCAAAACAAGATACCTATTAAATGTGATAACACTAGTGCCA
Source organism: Cocos nucifera (assembly GCA_006176705.1). NCBI lineage: Eukaryota > Viridiplantae > Streptophyta > Magnoliopsida > Arecales > Arecaceae > Cocos > Cocos nucifera. The sequence continues at coordinate 187,720 of QRFJ01002968.1, read as the reverse complement.
TAAACCTAACAAAAAATCCTGTTCAACATTCAAGAACAAAACACATTGAAATTAGATATCATTTCATTAGAGATCATGTTCAAAATAATAACATTGTGCTTGAATTTGTTTTAACTAAAAATCAATTAGTTGACATTTTTATAAAACCTCTAAGTGAAGATAGATTCTCTAAAATTTATGGTGAACTTGGTGTATGTGATCCTCTATAAAAATATTTAATCTTAAATTTTTTAGATTATTTTTTGGTCTTCCTCTAACATCCTAAACACTCCTAATTTAATCTTGAAAAATAAAAAAAAAGGCTTGAAATTTTGTTTTTATCCTAATTTCATTCCCTTGTGCATGAGAAGTCTCGGGTTATTCATGAGACCTCTTAGCTAGATTTTGAGATGTCTCGTGGTAAACGCGAGAGCTCTCAAAATATTTGAGATGTCTCATCTTTAAGATGAGAGCTCTCGACTCTTGCGGGCCCTCTTTTTAATTGGTCTACGAGAGGTCCCCTATTTCATTCAATCATTCCGTTCTTCTAAGACCTCTCCTCCAAACTCTCTAAAACTCTCCTCCTCTCCCCAAAAACCTTCTAAATCACCTTTCCTTGTCCATTCCCTCCAAATCTTAAATCCCAAAGGCTCTGAAGAGAGATCCCTTGCTGCACAAAGACCTCCCATCATGCCATCGACTGAAGCTAGGACTAAGCGATAGCGGGACTTGCCTAAATCATCTCCGCCTGCTTCATCATCTCATGGTCGTCTCCTCATTGCTACTAGGACAATTCCAACAGGCCACCGTGTGGATACCAAATACCTAGATCAGGAATACTTCTATATTGGGACTTGGATTTGGCAGCAAGGATGGAAAAAAATATGTACGCTAGAGGTAAATGCTTACCCGGACTTGATAAGAGAATTTCTAGACAACATTAGCTTTGATCATGGGTCGAAGGTTGAGTCCATTGTAAAAGGGGTACACATTTCCTTAGATGAGAGAAAAATAGGGCAGCTGATAGGAATGCGATGTTGTCATTAAGATACCATGTTTATCAGTTCAATTCGACTTCTTAAAATAATTAAAAATCCATAGATAGCAGTGAGTCAGATCGAATCCATAGGAAAGATAGTATTTTTAGATTTGAAATCTTTAATTTTACAAAAGAAAAAGAAAAGAGAAGAGTTTTAGGATCAAAAGTGAAGTTGGAAAATAAAAAATTAAAATTAAAAGGTGCAGAAATTTAATCTTGGTACTAAGATCTACTAGTTAGATCTTAGCATCTACTTGCAATAAAATAAAAAGTAATAATTAAAATAAAAAAATTAAATTGCAATAAAAATAAAGAGCATGAAATTAAAGAGCATAAAAATAAATATTACATTAAAAAGTTCATAATTTAAATGCATAAAATAAAAAAAATAAAATAGGTTGATCATTGATCTTGGATCGGCATTGGTGGAAAGATGGTGTAGAAGCCTAGCTCTTCTTCTCGGCACCCATTGCTTTGAAGCAGCCATTAACCTATAGCCTGGCTTCAACCTATACCAAAACTTCACCTTAATCTGAGATGTTTGTTTTGAAGGTTGGGGGTCCATAAAAAGATGTTGGAGGGCTGGAGGATTTTCTTTTAGGCAATGTGGGACTAAGGGCCATTTTAATCATGAAAATAGGAAGAAATCCGAGTGAAATTCTGATTAAAATAGCCCCTAAACAAATTCTGTTGAGTTCTTTTAATTTTGGCCATCAGATGATAATTTGATGCTTCCAAAAATACCAAAAATGGACGTGTAATGGCCTAGATCAAGTCGGATTAAATTCTGACCGTTGGATCATGCTTGATGAAGGAAATTAGGCCGTTGATCATGTGCCTGAGAGTCTGATCACCGTCGGGAGCTTTCTGGACTATCGGATCGAAGTTGGAATCAAGCGTTGCTGTCCGATGGTGATCTGGGTGAAATCAAAAATCAAATTAGAGTTGGAATAAATCTTGACCATTCGATCTTGACCGCAAGCAACCACCGCCGCACGATCGTGCATTTACTGTTCCCATGGAACGCATGGACCGACCGCACTGCAAATCATAGCCAATCAGTGCTCATATCATCGAGTAAAAAGATCAAATTGCCCTATGAGCCATGATGGATTTTGTGTAAACCCTTTAAGGGTCTAGGTCCACCACATGGCAAGCTTTGATTCGTCCATTTTTGCTGAGCTGGCGGTTCACACTGTGCTGTAGACCGACGGATGGCTTCTGGGCTTTAGTCGGCTAGCATGGCTAGCTTAGTGCATCGGCTTAGTTGGCTTGGCTCGATGCATTTAGATGCACTAGTTGCTGCAGCGTGGCGGCTTGAGCCGGCTGAGCCGTATGTTATTTTTCATTTAATTTTTTTTTTTATTTTATTTTTTTAAAAATTCATATATTTTCTATTTTAGCTCCATTTTGCTCGAAACTTATTTCATTATGATCAAAAAAATAAACTCTTTTTATTAATATTAAAATTTTATTTTTTATTTTTTTTATTATTTTTTAATTAATAAAAATAGAATTTCTTAAAAATATGTATCAATTAATTATTAATTCTTAAAAATAAGCATAAATTAATTGATAAATTGATGCTTTTATAGATAAATTTATGGTACTTATCACACCCCCCAATTTAAGCTTTGCTCATCCTCGAGTAAAGAAAGAATTTAGTTTTAATTATCTTTTAACTTTAGAGTTTCAAATTTTACCTAAGTAGTTTTCAAAATGGTCATTGATATTCAGTAGAGCTTAAGTGAGATATATCATTAGGATATTAATACTTAACAATAAAAAAATTAAGTAAAGAATATTAAATTTTTTTGAATTTTTTTTAAATTATCCTACCTTTATCTTTGATTTATCTAAACTTTCATATAGATAAGTGTATAGGTACTTTCGCCCTTCATTTATTAATTTTTATTTTCACATTGCCCACTTTTTGATGCGAATATCATTGCTTACTTAGGCAATGGGACATCGTTACTCGGTGGGAAATTATTATTTTTTTTTATTTTATTTTAACATTGTACCACTATGGAGTGTCTTAATCCATTAAGCTTTCTATTTGATCCATGTAGTGAGTCTTGGGCCAATAACTTCCAAACCAGTTGGCTTTAGGGTACTAAGTATAGAATACCCCTCGAGCTTACTAGCTCGAATCAAATAGGCTATGAGTTAAGACTAGCTTTACAACGAGCTTCTTTATCCTTTCCACCTTTTGATGCAAAATTCAATGCTTGCTTAGGCAAAGAGGTTCGGTTACTCAGTTAGAAGTACTTAAAAACTATTTTATTTAATTTTTTATATGAAAACTATTTTATTTAATTTTTTTATATGAAGAAACGTATAGTTACCCTACACAAGCCTATAAAAAGTAGACTTTTCTTTGATGCTAGTAGAAATAATTAGAAATGCTCCAAGAAAAAACTTTTTATGTTCTAGACTTAACTCTTTATTGAATTTTCTTAATACTTGATTCCTCAATATCTCATAGATTCTCTGATCTGTGCATCAATTTTTTTTTAAAAATGCTTAGTTTAATTCGATTCTTAAGCATAATCAGGTGTCTAAATACTAAATACTAACTTTTTTGAGGACTTAAAATTTTAAAATTTTTATTTTTTCTCCCCTCCAACTTAATCGACATTATCCTCAATGGAGAAGAAAAAAATAAAGGAATGTAATAAAAAATATGAAAGAATACCTACACTGACTATATTTTTGGTCCAGCACATGCCTTTGAAAATTTGAGCTCTTCCTCCAACTTATTCAAATTATCCTAAAAAAAAATAAACTAAAAAGATAAATTAGATAAAAAAACTAAATATTGGGTTGCCTCCCAACAAGCGCTAAGTTTACCATCTTCAGCCAGACACAATGCAGCTTACTATCCTATGTCAAATATTGGATTGACAAATTTCAATGGTTTTGGATTGCCAATCTCAGAAAGTTGATTTATAATTTCATTATTGATATATTCATTGTTAATTTTAGGGAATATAATTTATGATTCCATTCTCAGACCCATGTTTATTAAGAATTTCTCCTATTTGTTCTTCTAAAATGCTCATGAATGGAGTTTTAGGAGTTAAGTTTGATTCAATGGGTGCTGGAATGGTGACTAAAGATGCGGTTTTAATTCTGGAGGTAAATTAATATGATCTTGCTTAAATAACTCCATTGACATTTCATTACATGCCTCTTGATTTTTGTAAGAAGAACCAGCTTCTAGGGTTGAAGGGAATAGGACATTAGGTTTATAAGTCTCGGGTAAATCATCTATTCTCTTTTTTTCTATTTCTATCTCATTTAAACTGGAACTAGCATCAGTACTAATTCTGGCTTGGGTTCTTCTATGTGGTTAGTCTCAGTACTAACCAGTTTCTCTAAATTTTTATTTTGGCTAGCATCAGTACTAGCCTCTCTCACCTGGTCTTGGTATGGGTCCATAAGAATCCTATAGCTTTTAAGTTCAGAAATTACTTTGGTATTCTCAAATTGGGGATTCTTAAGTGAGACATTAAATTGATAACTTGGTCCAGGTGGTTGGTGGACATTAGGTGGGTTGTTTGAAATTGGTAGGTTCGGTAGTTGATCTAGTTCTCTCCTCATGTTAGACTCAACTAATTATCCTATTTGAGCTTCTAGTCTGGCGATAGATTGCTGTTGAGTTAAGTCGATTGTTGTTGATTTAGAATTAATTATTGAAGTTGGTTAAATCTATCATCAGCTAGATTGGTCTGTTGAGGAGGTGGGTATGAGGGCTGATTATAATATGATGGCTGGATAAACTGACTAGGCTGACCATTATTATAGGCATAAGTTTTGATATTGGGATCTATTTTGATAATTTTGCACTGATGAAATTTGGGTTTGAGCCTGAGTCTGTTATGGATTGTCCAAGAAAAATTAGGATGGTTACTCCAATCCAGATTATATGAATTTGAAAATGGGTCATTAATCAATTTGGAGTATCCTTGAGCAGCTTGAACTTGTTCTTGGATAAAACCTGTGCAACAATATAGGACATTTATTCACATGATGGGTTGGGCTAGTACAAATTGAATAAAACTCCTGATAATTAGAAGATGATGTAAATTATGCAGGAGATTGTTGACCTAGGGTTAGGACTTGATCTAATTTCTAAGCAAGAAAGTCCACTCTATTTATCAAATTTGAAGCAGTCTTAGGACTAGATTTTAGATGTTTAAATTTATGGATCCCTGTCTAGGTTTGGTAGAAAGATAATGAAGCATGGTTAATTGAGTTTTCACTCAGGATTTCAAATAAGGTATAGGCTTTGTCCTCACTTTTGTTCATGAATGCACCTCTATAGGATGCATCTACCATCTGTCTATATTGGTCTCCTAAACCCTCATAGAAAGGTTGAACTATTTGCCACTGAGACAGACCATGGTATAGGCATTTTCTAAGAAGTTCCTCAAGTCTCTCCTATGACTCATGAATCTGTTCCTCTGAAAGCTGAGCAAATCCAGTGATAGCTCGCCTCATAGTATTGGTTCGGCCTATGGGGTAAAATCTTTTAAGAAATTTACTTTGCAAGTCAGCCCAAATTTTAATTAGTCTCCCTATTGTGCCAACCCAGTACTTGGCTTTATCTTTTAATAATAAGAGAAATAAAATTAGTCTAAGGGCATCCTTAGTTAAATTTTGAATTCTCACCGTAGAGTAGATTTCTAAGAATTCATCCAGATGTTTATAAGGATCTTCATTGATGTTCTCATAGAAAGATGGAAGCATCTGGATTGTAGTCAGCTTGATCTCATAGTGGGTAGCATGAATTTTAGGTAATTGGATACAAGTCGATGGATTATAGATGGAAGAAATAAAGTATTCCTTCATCTGCTTAGGTGGTTCTCTAAAATTTTCAGCCATTTGGTTATCGAATTTAATACAATTCAACCTTTTAATTTTATGGTTGGGTTTAACTAGATCAAATAAAGCAATTTCCTACCATGCATGCACTAGTGCAACCCTAACGTATGGTTCAAAAAATTATTTTAAAATTATTTTAATTTTTTTTATTATTTTATTATATTAAAATTAATTATTTTATTTATTAATTTAATTTAATTTAATTATTATTTTTAATATTTTTTAGTTATTTAAATTTAATTTTTATTTTATTTTATTTTATTTTTAGAGGAGAAAGAAGAAGAAAGAAAGAAGAGTTCTAAAGAAGGGTCCTAAGGAGTCCTAGAACTAAGAAGAGAGAGAAGAATTAGGTTTAATTAGATTTAATGTTGGTTAGCAATCAAGTTGGTCAATCAATCCTGACTAAAGGTTATCCTAGATCTAGACAGCTCCTAACTGCCAAGGTCACCTTCAAGCCCTCCAAGTGTAGGATTAGCCAATCAACTAGCCAGGTAAGTATAAGGATCGGTGGGAGTCCCCCCGTTGCTTGCCTTAGACACCAATTGTGCTTGGCCAGGTAAGCGAATGGAACCAATTAGAAACCACCTTCCTTCGGACCCAGTCATCCCTGAACCACTTTCCTAGACACCAGTCAAATTGACTAATGCTAATCTGATTCAACTCTTAGGGTTCCTTGTCCTATTGAGCTCGAGTTCCTAGGGTTGATGTCTAATTGATTTTAAAATTAAAGGCTTAGGTCAATGCAGGATGCTGGTTGGTTGTTTGTGGGCTAAGAAAGGGTGATCAAATTCCCACCTTATCTTGTTTAATTGGATTGTGCCCTTAATTTGGTTTAATATGAATATGCATAAAAAAAATTTTCAATCAAAGGGTTCTATGCAATTTAAACTAGATGCATGCAACTAATTGAATTCTGAAAGGCTTACTTTGCCTCTAGCAATCACCAAAAAAAAATAAAACTAATATGATGCATGCTCTAAATAGTTAGGATTTCTAATCTTCTCATGAGACTTTTAATTAGATTTAAATGGATATTTTTTTTAAATTACTTTAAAAATAAAATAAATAAATAAAAGAGAAAAGAGGAACTAGGGTTAGGATTGATCTCACAAGCAAAACTTTAGATTGCTTTCTTCCTTTTCCCTTTTTTTTCTATAAAATAAATAAATAAAAAGTTAGTAAGCAATATTTAAAAAAATATTTATAATTAATTTATAAAAAAAATTAAAAAAATTAAATAGAAAATAGTATCTATTCCTTCCCCGACAACGGCACCAAAAACTTGGTGCATTTGCTAAAATTATTTTTAATTTATTTAAATTAAATTAAAAAAATTAAAATTAAAAATCAAAAATAATATCTGGCAATGGAGCCAAAACTTGATAGAAATGCGATGTTGTCGTTAAGACACCATGTTTATCAGTTTAATTCGACTTCTTAAAATAATTAAAAATCCATAGATAGTAGTGAGTCGGATCGAATCCAGAGAGAAGGTAGTATTTTTAGATTTAAAATCTTTGATTTTACAAAAAAAAAGAAAAGAAAAGAGTTTTGGGATCAAAAGTGAAGTCGAAAAAAATGAAAATTATAAGGTGCGGGAATTTAAACTTGGTACTAAGATCTACTAGTTAGATCTTAGCATCTACTTGCAATAAAATAAAAAGCAATAATTAAAATATAAAAATTAAATTATAATAAAAATAAAGAGCATGAAATTAAAGAGCATAAAAATAAATATTGCATTAAAAAGTTAATAATTTAAATACATAAAATAAAAAAAAATAAAATAGGTTGATCTCTGATCTTGGATCGGCATTGGTGGAAAGATGGTGTAGAAGCCTAGCTCTTCTTCTCAGCATCCGTTGCTTTGAAGCAGCCATTAATCCATAACCTGGCTTCACCCTATACTAAAGCTTCACCTTAATCTGAGATGTTTGTTTTGAAGGCTTGGGGGTCCTTAAATAGATGTTGGAGGGCTGGAGGATTTTCTTCTAGGTAATGTGGGACTAAGGGCCATTTGAAGCATGAAAATAGGAAGAAATCTGAGTGAAATTTGGATTAATATAGCCCCTAAATAAATTTTGTTGAGTTTTTTTAATTTTGGCCATTAGATGGTGATCTGATGCTTCCAAAAATATCAAAAATGGACGTGTAATGGCCCAGATCAAGTTGGATTAAATTCTGACCGTTGGATCATGCTTGATGGAGAAATTAGGCCATTGATCACGCGCCTGAGAGTCTGATAACCGTCGGAAGCTTTCTAGACCGTTGGATCAATGCTGAAATCAAGCACTGCCATCGATGGCAATTCGGGTGAAATTAGAAACCAAATCAGAGTTGGAATAAACCTTGACCATTCGATCTTGACCGCAAGCAACCACCACCGCACGATCATGCATTTACTATTCCCATGGACCGCGTGGATCGGCCGCACCGCACACTGTAGCCAATCAGCGCTCCTGTCATCGAGTGAAATGACCAGATTGCCCTATGAGCTACGATGGATTTTTTGTAAACCCTTTAAGAGTCTATGTCCACCACGTGGCAAGCTTTGATTCGCCTATTTTTGCTGAGCTAGCAGTTCATACTGTGCTGTAGACCGGCGGATGGCTTTTGGACTTGAGTTAGCTAGTGTGGCTGGCTTGGCTTGGGGCATTTGGATGCGTCGGCTGCTGTGGTGTAGCGACTTGAGCCAACTAAGCCGTATGTTATTTTTCATTTAATTTATTTTATTTTATTTCTTTAGAAATTTATATCTTTTCTTTTTTAGCTTGGTTTTGCTCAAAACTTATTTTGTTGTGATTAAAAAAATAAGCTCTTTCCATTGATATTAAAATTTTATTTTTTATTTTTATTATTTTTTTAATTAATTTTTTAATTAATAAAAATATGAATTTCTCAAAAATATGTATCAATTAATTATTATTTCTTAAAAATAAGCATAATTTAATTAATAAATTGATGCTTTTATAGGTAAATTTATGTTTCTTATCAGCAGCTTCTCAAAGTGCCTAGGGCAGGGATTAGCAATCTAAATTTGTTTGACAAAATTGAAGCCCTCAAGTGCATCTTAGAAAGGGAGGATGTTGATGAAAATGTACAATTAGTTTCATATTTTCTCTTGGTTGAGATGAGATTACTATAATCTTTTGTCAGTCTCATAGTTTTTCCTAAAGTAGGAAGACATGACTGGGTTGGAAAGAGAGAACTAGGTGTCATGTTCTTTATGGTGATTGGAACTCCCATCAACTTTCCCTCTCTTATGCTTCAACAATTGAAAGACACCACCAACAAAAGCAAGGATTGTTTATCCTATGGATTGATCTTCACCTTAATCTTCAAGGACTTTAAAGTTAATCTAGAAGGTGAAGACTTCAAAAAATTGGTCCACACAGACTACATCAATGAAGAAATAATAGACCGGATGAAGTTTGTAAAAAGGGATGACAAATGGGTGAGGACAGATGAACATGCTACCAATGAGCATGAAGAACATAGGTCTCCACCCCCTCCACCATCACCATCTACTGCTGGACCATCTTTTACTATACCAGGGTCCCTACACTCTCCTCAGGTGCCTCCTTGTCCTACATCAGCACCTCCCTCAGCTTTTGATCAAGATCTATTAATTGAAAAGATGGTAGAAGAAGTAGTTCAGAAAGTATCTAAAAGGCTTACGGATATACTGTCCAGTGTGAGGCATCAACTCCTTGTAAGCATTGAAGAACAATGGATATCCACTAAAGGTCAGATAGAAATGCTTAGCCAATAGATTAGTAGATTATCTCAAAGATTTGAGATTTTGGAAAAGGAGCAGCATAGTTCATCAGGTCAAATTGAATTACTCCTATCCGAGAATGCCAGACTTGCATAGAGACTTGAAGAGAACATCACTGTTTAGTGCACCACGGCTGAAGTCATTATCTCCATCCTACGATAGATTTGCATTCGAACTCCATCCTCCTCTGGGCCATCATCTTCTTCTAGACCATCACCTTCTCCTAGACCTACTCCTCACTTATCCTCTACTAGACCCAAATCCTCCTCTGAACCTATCATTGAGTTCCTCTCTAATGAAGACTAGATCTAGTATCTCTTTTGTTTTAACTTTTGGTTTAAGTATGTTGGTATGAGATTCATTTTTTTGTAAACCAACATACGTCTCTATCTATGTATTATCATATCTTGCAATGAAATCAATCTTTTTCATGCTCTTGCCTTTTTATGATTCTCTCATTGTTATGATTTTGATGCTGACAAAAAGGGAGAGAAATATTAAGGAGAAATATGCAAAATCTAACATACAAAATACATACATATAATCATTCAAATCAAAAATACAAATTCACAAAAAGGGACTTTTAGAAAATGAAGCGATTGAATGAACAAATACAAAATGAAAAGAATGTTATTCAAATCCTATTCATTTCATGAGAGCATACACTAAGGGGGAGCTTTAGCACAAAAATTTTGCATTCATTAGTTCTTGATATACGTTGCTTACATTACTTTTATGGCTTGCTTAATGTTTTGTCAACATCAAAAAGAGAGAGATTGTTGACCCCCTAAGTCATTTTGATAATGACCAAATATTAAAGCAAGTGATTACTAATATATTTTATTTTAAGTGTTTCAATAACAGAAGGAGAGCTCTTTGACCAAAATAAGGAAGACATAAAGTGAAAATCAAATAAAATTCAAATCTCCTAAAATTGCCTTGGAGCAATCTTCGAGATGTCTCAGATTTTTTTTGAGAGCTCTTAAGTGGACTGGGATGTAGCAAACATCGTTCTGGCTTAATTTCGAGATGTCTCGAGTGAATCTCCAGATGTCTCAATCTCAAGCAATAGAAATCCAGTTTCTGTGCCCTGAAAGAGAGAGGTCTCACGGTTCCAGCAAGACGTCTCGTTCAGAATCGAGACATCTCAATCTCAAGTGAGCCAATTTTTTTAGAAAGATGATTTTTCATGTGACTAAAGATGAGAGCTCATTTGATCAACCCGAGAGGCCTCATAACCTGGTGAGATGTCTCGAGATAAACCGAGAGGTCTCGAGATACGGTGATAGTTTTTTGATGGGGCATTTTAGATCAAACTTTTTTCATTCCAATGGCTAGTTGCTACTCTCCAACGGTCAGATTTTGCTTTCTCTAAACTCTAATCATCACCAGAAAAAAGAAAATGCTGGAGATATAAAAGGAAGAAAGATTATTTTTTAAAAGAAGAGGAAAATAAGAGAAAGAAAAGCACGCTCTATTCTTGAACGAATACCCAATCTTCAATCAATCTATTCTCTCAAGCTTTGAAGAATCCTCAAGTGCATTAACTCCACACATTTAAGGAGGCTTTCAACGAACTATAAGGATAACTTTTCTGCTCATTCAAACAGGCATTTCAAGTTGTAAAATTTCTTTTCCTCTTTTCATGTTCTTGGTTTCAGCAGGGGCTGAAACTTGGGTTTTGGGGCTTTTTCTCTCCTCTGTTTATTTAGATTGATTCATCTAATTCTTGTAAGGATTATGGTTGGTGAACCTAGGAAAAAACTAATTGGGTTTTTGGATAGTGAGCTCGAAAAAACTATCCGACTGTAATCTTATGGGATTATAGTGAAATTCTTAAGAGTATACTTGGAAAGTGGACGTAGGTACTGGGAGAGCACCGAACCACTGTAAAATTCTTTTGTTTGTATGCATGCTCTTAATTGAATCTTCTATTTGCTCTTATACTTGATTCACTTAGGTTTTGATCATTTAGCACTACACAAATCTATTTTAATTTTTGAAAATCCAATTCAACCCCCCTCTCTTGGGTTGTCTATCTGGGCAACAATGTTTGAGTCTGCATAGCCTTGGATCTAGAGTTTACCATATTAAATCTCTTCAGCACCTCCTCTATTTGAGAGACCCAGCATTCTCTTCAGTCTATTCCTATAGACCTTAAAAACAAAAATGAATGATGTCTTACCTAGGTCTGTCATAGAAAATTTCTTAGATAACCATACTTTAACCTATGTCAGCATGGGAATATCATTTCCAATCAGGAGGATGACATCCACGTACAATACAAGGAAGACAACAGTGCTTCCACTGACCTTCTTGAATATACTTGATTTTTTCTTGTTCTTGATAAAATCAAATGATTTGATTACATCAAGCATTCCAACTCCGAGATGCTTGCTTGAGTCCATAGATGGACCTTTGCAGCTTGCAGACCTTTGTGATCACCATCATTAGATGTGAAAACAAATGGCTATTCCATATAAATATCTTTTTCAAGATATCTAATTATGAACTCCATTATCACATCCATCTTTCATATTTCATAATTGAAATATACTACAATGGCAAGCAATGTGGATGGATGGCCACTGACGAAAAGGTAACCTGATATCCTTTCACCATTAGCCTAGTCTTGAATGTCTCTACATTCTCATCTGCACATATCTTTCTCTTGAAGATCTATTTATACCCAATAGGTACTATTCCTTTAGGTGGATCTACCAAAATCCAGATTTAGTTCGAGTGCATCAAGTCAATCTTTGACTTCATTGCCTTTTACCAATTCTCGGAGTCGATATCTGATATCACCTCATCATAGGTTATGCGATTATCACCATGAACCCATTTTTCATGAGGAACATTTTCTCTATATCCTCTAAAATAGTACCAACTACCTTCAGGAGGATGGAAAATCCTATTTGACCTACGAGATGGAGGAGGTAGTAAATTATGGATCGGCTCAGACTAACTAGGTTCCTGTGGTTCCTTGACTCATTCTCTTTGGAGACATTCTCCTTGAGCCTAATCTATCTTTCGATGCTACAATCTTGAACAAACTATTTTCAAAAATGGTATGTCAATCCACAATCACATTATGGTTTTTCGGAAGATAGAAGTAATACCCTAATAATTCTTTAGAATATCCAATAAATCGAGCTCTAAAGGACCTAGACTCTAACTTGTCCGCCGTCGGACAAACCCAATTCTGAGATGACTCAGACTTGGCTTCTTACGATGCCATATCTCATATGGTATGGTAGGAATGGTTTTAGATGAAACCCTACTAAACTATGTTCCTAAAAAAACTCAGAAAGATCCATGAAGCTCATCATGGACAGACCATATCTAATAGGGTCCTTTTTCTCCATTCTAAAATCTTGTTAAGTTAAGGCATTCCAGGCGAAGTCCATTATGAGACTATACCATTATCCTTGAGATAGTTCAGAAATTCTCGACTAAGGTATTCACCTCCTCGATCTGATCAAAAAATCTTAATGGACTTTTCAGTTTGCTTTTCTACTTCATGTCTAAATTTCTTAAATTTTTTAATGGCTTCAGACTTGTGTCATATCAAGTACACATATCCATACCGAGATAGATTATCGGTAAAGATAATAAAGTAGTCATAGTTACCTCTAATTGGCACATCGAATGGGCCCACACATCTATATGTACCAGGGCAAGTAGGTCTGTGGCCCTTTTCCATGTCCCATAAAAGAAAGCTTGATCATTTTGCCTTAAAGGCATGATTCATAAATCGGATATGACTCAAAAGTCAACGGACCCATTAGTCCAAATTTTTCTAATTTGTTAATCCTATCTTCATCTATATGACCTAGCCTAAGGTGTGATAGGTACCTTTCATTAACACTATCTTTAGATCATTTTGATCCTATGGCATTCACATTTTGCTCGACAGACTCAATGACGAGCATTCTTTTAGAAGATCCTTCTTCCTACTTGTTCTTCAGGCTGGCCAGGTACGCAAGGCAGTCCCACTTCTAATGGCCATCAGAGTTATAGCGGAAATATTTTTTCTTCTCCATGGCCTTCTTCTTCGGCTCATCCTTTTTTTGTCCTTCTAGTTTCTACTTCTTCATAGACTTCTTCTTCTTTCCAAAAGACTTTCTCTTAGAAAAAGTTTGCTCCATAGCCAGAACTGAGTTCTTTGAACCCTTCAAAGTTTGCTCAGTAGTAACTAGCATATTTATTAACTCGATCAAGGTGCACTAGAGCTTATTCATATGAAAGTTCATAATGAACTACCCATACGAATTAATCAATGACTATAGGATCACATCAATCTACAGTTCCTTGTCCATCAAGACTCTGAGCTTCTCAACATCTTTAGGTCCTTGATCATTGCCAAGCAATAATCTTAGACCAACTGCCCATCATGCATTTGCATTTTAAAAAAAATCTCTTCGAGACTTGATAACGTGCTGCGCAACTCTATTCACCGAACAACTCTTGTAGGTGCACCAATATTTGGCAAGCAGTCCTGATGTCTTCATATTGGTGCTGTAATTCATCTGACATTGAGCCCAACATGTGGCATCTTACTTTGTTATGATCATTAGATCACTTCTCATGAGATGTTCTCTGATCAGTAGTCGGACGAACTAGTAAAAGGAAGCTCCTGGTCTAATACATAGGTCAACTTTTTCGAATCCAAAATAATTTTGAAGTTCTTTAGCCAATCCTTGTAAATTGGTCTGGTCAACTTGTGGGTATCTAGGATTCAAGCTAGGGGTTTCGATGTAGATATTTTCCTATAGAAAGTCAAAGTTTCTAGTTAGACTTATAATTTGACTCAACAAATTTATTTAGGAGCTTTATTTTTAAATAAATTAGGCTTCCACTATTTTCTCAGATTTCTACACTTTCTTAGCAGAGATGTGAAAATCTCCATGATCATTAATTTCTATTGGATGGTGTGGTCCCACCGATTGGCTCACCATCTCACCTAACAGTTATTGATGATTGGTCAATCGATGAGTGGACAACTCTTGTCCAATATTTCTCGAAACATAATGCATCCAAACCTGATCTCTAATTCATGAAGCTCATCATGCCCAAAATATTGCTCCACTCCTTAGTTAAGTCAAACCCATCATTTGCACAAATTGGATTCTTGATTGGGTCCCTTATCATATTCAAAATATTGAGCCTAATCCATCTTCCAACCCATAGCATCCAATACCTAATAGATATGGTTGCGTATTTCTGGTGCAACTAAACCACTATACCAGCCGAGAACAATTAACCTGGAAAGGGCCTATACATCTACAATGGTGGAAGATCTAGGACTTAAGATTTTCTTAGGGAGATTTGATTTGGTCTCTTAGACTCAACTAGTCATAACATTTATGACTAACCTAGTGGCATGGGTTAGCTTGAATCGTTAGCCACCTCAAACTAGAACTAGGTTGACTCAATCGGTCAGGTAAGTGAGATCAGTGGGAGGAATATGTCATTAACTCATCATAAATGCGTTCAGATCGAGTAGCTTTCAATTAAAGACCACTGATCGTATTTGCTATACTTACCTTAGACACCGACTTGTCTGACCAGAACTAATTGGATTAGCTTACAATCCAGGCTTGAACCATGAAGCCAAATTAGGTCTTAACTTGATCGACCACATATGACTGTGAGTCGACCTTCACCCAGACTTAATCCTATTAGGCTGGTCAAATCTAAGTACTCTTGATCCCACTTAACCAACTCTTAATTCGATTTGATCAATCACTAGACCTCATTGAGCTACCCACAGCTGAACCCAAGATTTATGAAGGTATCTTAGATTTAAAAATTCATAATTTTAAATCTAATTATTTTCATAAACTTAATTCTTAATTAAGTCCAAGGATTCAATAACAAAACATGCATAAAAATTCTAGGGTTTCAGGATCTAGGATTTTGCAAAAAAGTAAGTTTTTGATTTCTGATTAAGGGCAAACGTGCAACACCCCTACAAGCCATAAGAGCATCCCATCGAATGAAAAAAGAGGGTCTTTAAACCCTTCTTACTCTTATGATCGGACGGCCAAGGGAAATGCCTTAATAAAAAATATGAACTATAGTACAAAACTATTAGATCTAGAGCATATAACTGTTACATGATTTAAGATCTAATCTATACATATATTGCATAAATCTCATATATTTAAATTAATAATTTAGATCTGATTACATCTGATGTAATATCTAAAAATAAAATTTAAATGATTTCATCAAAGAAAAAAATTTAATCTAGACTACTCATGGCGTAGATCTATGGAACTAGTCTAGACATGCGTTGCATATGTCATACATATAAAATTTTTAAATGCATATCATGCTTTTAGATCTAGTTATATCACATATAATATCTAGAATTTAGCTAATCTAATCACATAATCTTTAAAAAATTAAATAAATATTTCATAAAATTTTTGATCTAGACTATGAGATTAAACTAGGGATCTAGTCTAGACATATGCTGCCTATATCACATATATCAAATTTTAAATTAGACATTATGTTTCATATCTGATTACATCTAATGTAACATTTGAAACTTAAATGATCAAATCATAAAAAATTAAATCAGATCTAATCTAAAACATATTTGAAAACTATCATGATATGGAACAATAGATCTAGACTAGAACATGCATTATTTATGTCAAACATATATATATATATATATAA
This sequence comes from Cocos nucifera, assembly GCA_006176705.1. NCBI lineage: Eukaryota > Viridiplantae > Streptophyta > Magnoliopsida > Arecales > Arecaceae > Cocos > Cocos nucifera. Next base: position 171,338 of record QRFJ01002968.1, on the reverse strand, counting down.
AACATGCAATTTTTGAATTCAAATCTGATTACATCCTATGTAACATCTAAAAATTAATAATCAGATCACAAGAAATAATTTTAGATCAATCTAAAGATAGATCTGGAAGCAGCAAGCTGGATCTGATACCAATTGAAGAAAAAATTGGGTTTTTCTGCCGTAGGATGCATTTGATCGGATCAGATTTACAGTAGAATAATTTTAAAAAATTTTTATGATCTGATCAAATCTAAGAGTTTTCAAATTTAATTAAATTGATCTAAAATTAGAAGTAAAATAAAAAAAGAAATAATGAAAATAGTTATCACTTGATTGGTAAATCGTTTACCCATTATAATGATCTGACGATTGATCCGAGGTTCCGATTGAGCACGCACGTGTCCTGCCTCTATCGGTATCCACTCAGATCAGATCTAAAAGTATCCTCCTTTTGGATCTAATTTCCAAAGATCAAATCTGATGTCTTTCCGTACAGCCTTCAAAATGAACTTTGAGGGCTATGCGTTCATCTCACGAACATCACCGTCTCTCACTGATCTTCACGTCGATGGAACTTAATCTTTTGCTCATAGGTTTTGCTTAACTCTTGGGCATGGAGAAGAGGGAGAGGATCAAATTAGGGAGGTGTGGAAATGAATATTTTGGTAGGGCTTCACCATAGAGAAATTGCCATATTCAACAGCTTGCGCAGGGCCCTCTTTGTAGACCTAGTCAAGAGTCCCTTCACATATAACTTTGAACAAGTCAAAATTTAACATGCAAAAGGACTCAACTGATCTCCATGCCCCACACTCTTATTTTTCTAATTTTATGGCATAAAATTCCGAAAAAGTTGGCATGGAGATGGAGAGATAAAGTTTGGATGGTGTAAGCAACTTGTCTCCTTGTCTCCTAGATATTTGATCTCATCAAGTATGTTTGACCCATTCAAATCCCATTTGAATGGGACACCTCCACCCTATCCATATGAGATGCATGGACCAAGAGGGAGTGCACCCCTTATTCCTCACATAAACATCTAGTGGTATGCATCCCTAGGAAATCTCCATGGTGTGCACATACCTTATTGTTTAATTCCTGCATTCGGGTCAACATTTGACCTTTGTCCTATTTCCATCTTATGGGATTAAGACAAAACCTTTTCAAGTCCCATCCAACGGATTTGTGTTAAGTCCTAATCAAGCTAGAACAAGCCTTGATCAGATCAGAACTCGATCCAGTCAGATCAAGAAAAATCCATCTAGAATTTTTGGGAGAGGCTTGTCCAAATTTCATCTCATGATTTTAGGACAAGCCCTAATCTAAAAAAGACAATCCTTGTCTTGTTCCCATCTTATAGAATTTAGGACAAGTCTTGATCAGGCCGGGATAAGGTCTAGTCAGATTAAGATAAATCTCGATAGAGTTTTCGGATAAGTCTTGTCCAAATAGTTCTAGAAATTAGCAGGTCTTGTCTTGTTTCCATCCGATGAATTAGGACAAGACTTTTCTAACCTCAATAAGTTTCAGTCAAATTAGGATAGAGACATACAAGGCTCTTGAATAAGACAAATCCAATTTGGCTTAATTGAGACAAACCATAAAAATGATAGAAGAAGAATATTAGGTTCAATCATGTACTAGCATAATTTTCTTGTACCTAATTGGATCTAATCCAAATCAATCAAACTGGGTTAGCTCAATTGATGACATCTAGATTCAAACACTTATTTGTCTGATCTAGTTAGGTTCAGTTCTAATGATAATGGGATATGTCATGATCTCCATCAACGACATCATCGAAACATCTTTTGATAGACCAAAACTCTTTTGATTCATCCAATTAGAATCGTTGATCATCACGATAATTCTAATTGATCCTAAAATCCATCAATGACACCTAACAGTATATGGTGTCAATCCATCAAAATCAAATAGCGAACCTCTCGGTGCAGCTACTTATGTGATTAGGTTCTTCTATCATGAGCCTAGATGGGATTAGGGTTATGATGAACTTGTCAAACCCAACACTCATCGTATGAATGAATCATTCGATTCAATTTTGATGTGAAATACTAATAGAAACTTCTTTTTATTATTTCATACTATCATGGCCATGGATTTTCGGACTCGATCTTATGTTAATCATAGGACTCCTCCTCCTCTACCGAGGTTGATAGGTTCCATCATGGTGTGTTTTAATTCCTATAATAAATATGCTATAGCCAACATACACCTCAAGATTTCAAATGACTAGGAGATTAAGTTATCGTGTAGTCAAAATATAACACCCTTAAGATGAACCGCCGATGCACCTCAGGTCAAAGAATCAGAAACATGACTACAGCATTGAGCTAGTCATCGACGAGTAGGTAGACTTTCTTATGATTGCTTGAGATGGTCATGCTCAGTGCCAGCGTTCTCTAACGAGTACCTATACTCTCACTCCAATGTCTCTATACCATAGACTGAAGACTCATCTATCCTAAGAAAGTAATCGTACACCAATCTTTCAGATCGATCACTATCCTCGTGATGATCCTACGATCGAGAGCAGTTTATGAGTTAATTATGATAACACATGCCTTAAATTCTCAACTCTTGAGAATATATGTTATCATGTCTATTAACTAAATAGATGTATTACAGACACTTTAATATACAATGTGATAGAATAAATAATCCTTTAACAAATTTTAAGTTAAAATTATAAAAATTTTCCTAGAAAGTATTTAATAAGTGTTGGCCAATCTGGCTTCTAGGGCATACATCTAACATTGAGGACATGGAAGATCAGGGCATGAGGTATTATGTGCATGGGAAAAGTCACGAGAGAATAAAAATCAAATTTTAAGTGGGCGTGGGATATAGGTGGCCCATGGGAAGAGAAGACTAGTCAAATTAGTCTTTGAAATTCAAATTTCAACCAACTGAACCAACCCAATCAAAATTGATTAGGCCCAATTAGAATAAATTAAATCTAACCTATTTAGGCTTAAGTAGACTTAATTAAATTCTAATAAAATTAGGAATTGATCAAGCCCAACCTCTGATCAAATCAGGGTTTGAACCTCCCCGACTATTAGGTTAACTTATGACCTAATCGAGTTAAGCCCAACTGAAACCAATTCAATTAGACTTGAATCAAAAATCATAACTTAATCAATTTGAGTTAAAATCATTAATTAAACCTCTTATAATCTTAGATTCCAAATTCGGTAGGTTATCGGGCAATAGAGTTCATCGATATGAAACCCGAATCAAAGAGTCCCATCCAATGGGACTCTTGACCCCGGTGTCCGAAATAAATGAAACCTGCAATCACTGAGTCCATACTCTTGATCAAAGAGTTTCAGATAAGTAGGACTCAGTATCCTAATGCTATAGGATATTTGGTCGAAGAGTTTCAGTCCAGTGGGACTCTTGACCACAGCCAACAGATCAGGTAGAAATCTCTAGTGTGTGTGACTCCCTAGGTTCGAACCTAAGCCAGTGGCATAGGAACCACTTCCTGCACTAATCAAAGTGACCATTTAGCAATGGTACCCGATGTTCAGATAGGTTGAATAGTTACAATCGCAATAATTTGAACCTATGCGAATATGGTTATCGTATAATTCATCCCTATGACCTCTATGAAATAGATGACTTAGGGTTAGACTGTCAATCCTAGAAAATACATCCATGTTGTGTCTCAAAGCAATTAGTCCCATGACTTCTCACTAAGACTACCCTGATCAAGGCTTTGCTAAATTAAAATACAATTGAACACAACTCCTAAAATCAGGAGTGGTTAATCCCATCTTGATACATGCGCCGACTCCTCAAGTACTTGATTATGCCCAGTAACCTTCCATCACTGAAATATAAATTTAGGTAGTATCGCACCAAAGAATAGTGAGTTGCTTGGAAGTCATCATGGTGATCTTAGGTCAGAGGGATACTTATATCCATATTCAATCTAAGCTAATCTTGATAGGAGAAAAGCTCCAAAGTTGGTCACGTTCAGCGTAGATGTACCCATACATCTCACTTGCATGCCATACCAGTGTCTCAATACTCCTTGGTTATGAGGACAACCAACCTATATGGCATACAGTGATCTATACTTGATAAATATTATCATTCTAAGTAACAACATATCATTTGATCGTGAACTATTTTAAGGACTGAGCGACAAGTCCTCCTTTGTCGAATCTAAATAGTCCTAAGGACTTCATCACAACATAGAAGTTCATTAGAAGACAAAAAATTTATGATGAATAATACCAAAATAATATTTATTAATTCATAATTTATATATAATTATAAAAGTATAGCTCAACTATCAACAGGATGATGATTGGCTTTGGAATACATTCCTAATAATCTTCCACTTGGATTAAAGCCAATCGGTATGGTATCTAATATCTATCTTTGACTTGAAGTTGTTGAACTCCTTCACCACAACAGCTTTAGTGAATGGGTCGGCCATGTTTTCCTTCCCATCAATCTTCTAAAGATCGATGTCACCTCGATCCACGAACTCTCAGACAAGATGGTAGTAGCGTAGAATATGCTTCGTTCGCTGGTGTGCTTTCGGTTCCTTCATCTGAGCAATGGCTCCAAAGCTATCATAATAGAGCAGAACTACACAATCAAGGAAGGATGCTACTCCAAGCTTGATGATGAACTTCCTCATCTATACCACTTTTTTGGCAGCATCTGATACAGTAACATACTCTACCTCATAAATTGAATCGGCCATAGTGTACTACTTGAAACTCTTCTAATAGATAGCCTGGCCATTAAGGATTAATATATATCTCGATACACTCTTGCTATCATCATGACCAGACTGAAAATTGGAGTTTGTGAATCCTACAAGTTTTAACTTCGATTCACCATATACAAGTCACTGGTCCTTAGTATTTCTTAAATACTTTAAGATGGTTTTAACAATCTTCTAGTGATTCTCCCCTGGATCAGATTGGTATTTAATCATTACCCCTAGTGAGTATGCCACATCTGGTCATGTACATATCATGGCGTACATGATAGAACCCACTGCCGAAGCATATGATATTCTACTCATACGATCTCTTTCTAGAGGTGTTGTCGGACAATCCCTCTTTGAAAGAGAAATTTCATGGCCTATTGGTAGATAGCCTTTCTTGAAATTCTCCATGCTGAACCATTTTAGCATAGTATCAATGTACGTAGATTGGGACCATCCAAGTAACCTTTTAGATCTATCTCTATAGATCTTCATCCCTAGGATGTAGGAAGCTTCTCCTAGATCTTTCATAGAGAACTATGATGATAGCCAAATTTTTATTCTTTGTAATGCAGGGACATCATTCTCGATTAAGAGAATATCATCTATATACAATACTAGGAATACAATTGCTGGACCATTAGCCCACTTGTATATGCAGGGCTCCTCTTCATTCTTAACGAAGCTATATGTTTTGATTGTTTTATCAAATAGTATGTTCCAGCTACTAGATGCCTGCTTCAGTCTATAAATGGATCTCTGAAGCCTACACGCCTTAGACTCATCTATGAATATGAACCCTTCAGGCTGTATCATATACACCTCTTCATTTAGCTCTCCATTTAGGAAAGTTATTTTCACATCCATCTGTCAAATTTCATAGTCAAGATGGGCAGTTATGGAAAACATAATCTGAATGGATTTGATCATTACCACAAGAGAGAACATCTCATCATAGTCAATAACATAATATTGATGATACCCCTTGGCAACCAGACGGGCTTTGTAGGTCTCCATCTTTCCATCTACGCCCCTTTTCCTTTTGAAGACCTACTTACACCCTACAGGTTTAACCCCTTTGGGTGGGTTAACTAATGTCCATACATTATTGATCTTTATGGACTCCATTTTGAATTTCATAGTCTCAAGCCATTTCTTAGAGTCTAGTCTCTACATTGCATTTGTGTAAGTAATCAAATCCTCATCATTCTTATCAAGTTCGATGGGATCCCTATCCCGAACCAAGAAACTATAATATTTATCTGGTTGACGTGGTACTCTATCAGATCGCCTTAAGGGTACATCTACAATGGGCTCTGGATCTGATCTAATTAGCTCCAACTCAAGTTCAACAACTTATATCTATTATTCCATCTGCCAAACTTCATCAAGTTGGACCATTGAGGCATTAGTTCCTTCACTAAGAAACTCCTTTTCCAAAAAGACTGCCTTAAGGCTGACAAATACCTTTTCCTCATCAGCAAGATAGAAGTAATATTCTTTGGTTTCTTTTAGGTAACCTATAAAACTACACTTATCAGACCTAGGTCTAAGCTTATCTATCATTAAACGTTTGACATAAGCCAGACACCCCCAAATCCTAAGGTGTGAGAGCACTAGATTACGCCCTGTCCATATCTCATATGTTGTTTTATTAATAGATTTACTCAAAATCCTATTTATAATGTAACAAGTTGACTCGAGTGCATATCCCCATAAGAAGATTGACAAACCAGCAAACCCTATCATGGATCAAACCATATCCAACGGGGTCCGATTCCTTCTTTCAGTCATACCATTATGTTGCGGTGTTTTAGGAGGGGTCCATTGGGAGAGAATCCCATTCTTTCCAAGATATGTTAGAAACTCATTGAAAAGATACTCACCTCCTCGGTCAGATCAAAAAGTTTTAATACACTTTTTAGTTTCCTTTTCTACCTCATTTTGAAATAATTTGAACATTCCAAATGACTCCGACTTATGCTTCATTAAATAGACATACCCATACCTTGATAGGTCATCTGTGAAGGTTATGAAGTAGAATTATCCACCTCTGATACTCAAGCTCAAGGGTCCACAGACATTTTAATATACTAGACTTAGGAGTTCAGTGGCTCATTCATCTTTTCCAGTAAAAGGTGACTTGGTCATCTTATTAAGAAGACAAGACTTATAGGTCGGAAGTAATTCACAATCACTAACCTCAAGAATTTCTTCTTGAGCTAACCTATTTATTCTATTCATATTAATATGACCTAGCCTACAGTGCCAAAGGTAGACTTTGGATACATCGCTAATTCTAGGGCATTTATCGAAGGATTGGACCACGTTAACAGGCATAGTTAATAAATAAATATCATTATTCAATCATCCAATAAAAATTGTGAGACCATTCAACATGACATTACAAATTTTTTTTTATTGATATTTCATAACCATTCATGGCCAAAAAGCCTACAGAAATGACATTCAATAAGAAAGTTGGACAAAAATGACATTCATTAAGAATAACTTTATTTGAATTAATTACAAGGTTCATGATTCCTAAAGCTAGAATTGAAACTTTTCTTGCATCTCCAACATTTAGGAACCTCTCATCTTGATCAAATTTTCTACTAACCTGTAAGCCCTGCATAGAATTACAAATAGGATAAGGGCTTCTAGTATCTAATACCCAGGTAGTAGAATCAAATAAGAAAAAATTACAAGATATTATCATATAATAACCTTGCCCAGCAATAACTTATTTCCTCCTCGGCCTATTTGGATCCAGGGAGGCAATATATAGAGGATAGTTTATCTTTCAGTGCCACTACTTATTGCAGAAGAAGCACTCTGCCTAGCTCTGATCGGGCTTGCGCTTCTTGGTCTGACCCTGTGTAGTCATCCCGGTATTTGGCTACACCTTCTTATTCTTCTTCTTCTTGTTCTTCCTTCCTTCCTTAAAGGGTTGACGACCAGAAGAAGACCCTCCCACCATATTCACCATCTCCTTGTGGAGTTGGTGATCCTTCTTAAAGTTTTGCAGCAATCCCAACAAGTCGTGGTAGTTGACTGTAGGCTTTGTCATTCCAAAATAAGTCAGGAAAGGGAGGAAAGACTTGGGCAAGGAATTAAGGATTGCATCTTTACCAAGCTGATCATGCAGGGGAAAGCCCAGCTTGCTAAGGTGCTCAATCATCTTGATCATGTACAATACATGATCGATGACTGAGGCCCCATCCCTCATCCGAGCATTGAAACTGGCATAACTTGTTTTGTGCCTTTCAACATCATTAGGCATGCCAAAGGAATCATTCAATATTTGAAGCATCTCCTATGGCTGGGCATTTTCGAATGTACGGCTAAACTCATCATTCATTGTTGCCAGCATTATGCACCGAATGATGGTGCGGTCGTTGAGCCACTTCTGATAAGTGTCTCATACCGCTCCTCTACCATTTGGAGCTAGCTCATCAAGTGTTGGATCCGTTACTATATAAAAGATTTGCTCATGCTCGAGGATGATTTTCAACTTATGATATCAGCTATCGAAGTTGGATCCCATTAATTTATCATTATCTAGCAATGACTGAAGCGATAGTTTAGTGGCCATTTCTGTATAGAAAGAAAAATCAAACCTAATTAGTATATGAATCAATTATCCTAAAGACTAGGACTTTAGTCTAAAGGTCCTTCCACTATTTTATATGAATTGGTAGCCTCTATCTCCAATTCGAGGGATTACTTTAATTCCTTAGTGGGTACTAGAATCCACATAGACTACACACGAGCCTAACTTTGGTTGGTCAACCCATGTGCATCTATGGTTTGATTTAAAATTATTTATTTCTCTAAACAACTTCTAGTAATATTGATTTTACCTCGGAGACCTAATCAGTAGGCTTTGACCTCCACTGAAAAGGTTCGGTTAGGTCCAACCATTAACATGACCAATTTGGTCTTATCTAACCAATAAATAATCAGACCCAATTTTGGTCAGTCAACCTAACCACCATCAGGAAGACTTAACCAAATTATCATTTTATGAATGATAATTTTATTAGTCAATAATCACTAGGCCTTTGGACCTCCAATGATCATTATACTAATGAACCCACTATCACTCAACTTAATGGGAGGCTATGATTTAGTTATCTATATAACTATTTCATTTTTAAGGATCTAATAATTTTAGAGAATTTAATTAATATATTTTAAGAAGAGGAAGAAATTCACCGAGCAAATTTTGATTCTCTCACTGACTTCACAAAAGTTAGATCAAAATGGATCTAATCTATGCTGGCATTAGGAGCACCTAAATCAGTCAGACTAATTTATCTAATTGACATGGATGAGCCCAAATCACCAAGTGATCTAATCAAAATCTAATTCACTAGGATGGCCAGGTAAGTGAGATCGATGGAAGGAATATGCTATTAACTCACAATGCGAGTAGCTCTCAATGAAAAACCACTGGTCAAAGTGCCAAACTTATCTTAGACACCATCTGGTTTATTAGTTTTAATTTGATCAATCTAGTAATTTTGGATTCAACCGCATAGCCATGAATCAAGTCCATATGGTCCTCATTAAAGGCATGAACTTGACCAACTACAACTATTGTAATTGAGTCTATAGAGTTCTTGACCTAATCTGAATTAACGTTTAATTAGATTTGATCAACTACTCTAAATTAGTCCATTCTTTAACTAACCTTAGGTCTAACCCAATTTATGGACCTAATTTGTCTAACCCAATAACCCACAAGTTTATCATTAATGACTTAGGATCTTAATTCGCAATTCTAGACACTAAATCATTTGACTTAATTTTAATTAAGTTTATGGGCTGAGGGTTAGGGTTTGGCATTTTGAAAATATTTTTGAAATTTTGAAAAGTTCTTTATAATTTGGCATTGTTCACCAATTGAGCCGACTCACTTCAAAATTGAATTGGCTCAATTCACAAACAACACTAGTTGTAGGGTTTAATCTGAAACTATGTACACTATATAATACTAAATCATGAATCAAACTTTAACTTCTATCTAAACATGCATTCATGATCAAAGATTAAATTAAAATATAATTTATCATATCATAAAAATTAGATCTAATCTAAAAATTTTATGATCAACTATAAGATCAAGCACATAAAATGATAATCTTTGCACTATATGGGGTAAACCCTACAGCAAGACAACCTGCAGTCTGTGCAATCTTAATTTTAATTTTTTGATCTAATTAATCAAATTATTAGATTAATATTTAGATCAAATTTATATTGTTAATTTAAACATGCAAGCATATCATGTTTAGCGAACCCTAGCTCTAATACTATTTGAAGAAAATAGTGCAGGGTTTGCAGTGCTACTTTCAAAAAAAATTTAAAAAATAGTAAAAATATAGCCAAAAAAATAATTAATCTAATTAATTACCTACTGATCATATTAGAATATTAAACTCTATACTAAAGATATAAACATAATATGCATGCATTCATATAGATCTGAAAAAATAAAACTATGCAACAAACTATTTATTACATCTATGTGTTCAGAACACAATATCTTTTCATGGATAGTCGATCACCATGATCTAATCATCATCGAGGAGATCCACTAGTCATGACATAGCCACATGGATATCTGGCCTCTATGGATCATTCACATGAGGCTCCTGGTCTTGATCGGCTCCCCACGAGTGCTAGCTCGACACCAAAGTCTTTCAGGGGCTATTTTGATCGAACAGCTTCTATCTTGATCTATGGGCTTCACAGATGCTCTGGGTTGTAGGTAGATGTAGTAGAGAGGTATAGAAGGTTCTCTCTAAAATTTTGTGGGCTTACGATGCTCGTAGCTCATGCAATGGCTTCCTAAAACCTAGGTCGAATACCTAGGACTGCACTATCCCTAAAAACCTTGCACCCCTTCTCTCTTGGTTTTCTCTCTCTCGAAGATCATTGAAGCCTCTTCCCATGCACCAAAATGAATCTCACAGAAGTCCTCTCTTTAGAATAGGTGTTAGCACACATCCCAAAAAACTTTCTGTTTAATATTTGCACAAAGAACAACTTTTATGCGTGTGGGGAACAAAAAACTAGTTTGAATGCTAGTTTGAATTCAAAACTCTTTTTAATTCAAACTTCATCCAAAATAATTCAATCTTATTTAAGACATGTGAAGGAGTTTTGTGCCTACTCTTCAGTGAGGAAAAGTCCATGTGAAACCCCTTTCATGTGGATATAATAGGCACACAAGAGAAGGGTGGCGCAAGGGATAAGATATGGTTATTGTCAACTCAAATTCAAACTCATTTTGAATTTGAATGTCAACTAACCATAACTTATCCATTGAGGACATGGAAGATCAGGGAATGAAGTATTATGTGCATGGGAGAAAAGTCATGAGAAAATAAAAATCAAATTTTAAGTGGGCATGGGACATAAGCGGTGCATGGGAATAGAAGACTAGTCAAATTAGTCTTTGAAATTCAAATTTCAACCAACTGAACCAACCCAATCAAAATTGGTTAGGCTCAACTAGAATAAATTAAATCCAACCTATTTAAGCTTAATTAGGCTTAATGAAATCTAAATAAAATAAAAAATTCATCAAGCTCAATCTTTGATCAAATCAGGATTTGAACCTCCCCGGTGATTAGGTCAACTTGTGACCTAATGGAGTTAAACCCAACTGAAACTAATTCAATTGGACTGGAATAAAAAATCATAACTCAATCAAATTGAGTTAAAATTATTAATTAAACCTCTCATAATCTCAGAGTCCAAATCCAGTAGGTCATCGAGCAAAAGAGTTCATCGATATGAAATCCTAATTGAAGAGTCCCAGTCCAATGGGACTTTTGACCCTGGTGTCCAAAATTAATGAAACTTGTGATCATAGAGTCCATACTCATGATCAAAAAGTTTTAGATAAGTAGGACTCAGTGTCCTAATACTATAGAACATTTGGTCGAAGAGTTCCAGTCCAGTGGAACTCTCGACTACAGCCAACAGATCAAGTAGAAACCTCTAGTATGTGTGACTCCATAGGTTCAAACCTAAGTCGATAGCACAAGAACCACTTTCTATACTAATCAAAGTGACCATCTAGCAATGATATCCGATGTTCAGATAGGTTGAATAGTTGCAATCATAATAATCAGAACCTACGCGTACATGGTTATCATATAATTCATCCCTATGACCTCTGTGTAATAGATGACTTAGGATTAGACTGATTATCAATCCTAGAAAATACATCCATATCATATCTCAAAGCAATTAATCTCATGACTCCTCACTAAGAGTATCCTAACCAAGGCTTTGCTAAATTGAAATATAATTAAACACAGCTCCTAAGACCAAGAGTGGTTAATCCTATTTTGATACACACATTTCCAACACTTACTCCCAACACTTATCTCCCTATTCTCAGGTTTGAAGTTCGAATGAAAGAAGTACAAAATTATGACTGCTGAAGTTCTATGCCAGTTTTCTGCTCTCGGAAGATGAAAAATTTTAGCCTTCTTTAGATTGGCACCGAAGCTTCCTTAATGCTGAATGACTTGAAAGGATGTCTGTTTTGAAATTTCTCCTAACACGGTGCTCCAAGTACGGTGCCACAAATGTTTTGTCCACTGGCATGATGAATAGGACATGCGGTAGGCAAGGAATGGGCAAAGAGAATTTGCAATCATAACTTCCTCTAGCTTCTTTCGATTATTTAAACACTTCCCTCACCCCCGACTTAATACTTTTGCCTGTGCCCTTCTTCTCCTTCTACTCTTTGTCTCCTCCGAGCATCCCATTCTTCCTCCATTGTAACTTCTCTGGCCATCGACGTCTCCCTCTTCTACCTTCCACTTTTATGACCATTCTCTTATATCCACTGACCGACTTAGGATAGTCTTCCAACTCTTTTCTTGCATTTCTTTGCTTTTCTCCTATTTTTTCTCCTTTTGATTTCTTCATGGTAGCTTACTATTCTTCCTAGATTCTTTCACAAAATTTGCAGCCCTTTTCTTCCAATTTTTTAGAGGATTTTTCAAGTAGTTTCATCCAGATGTCTTCTAAAATGTCTTGGTCTACTAGTTTTAGGAGCCCAGCCGACCCGAACACCCAAAACCCTATCTCTAGGAAAGAAGTTGACCTTAGGATAGCATTCCGTCCGACGTTCATACCCAAGATCATCTCTTGTTCCTTATATTCTGAAGACCTTTCCCTAATAAGGGATCAGTACCGGGTCTCTTTGGAGTACGAACTGGAGCTTCCTGGACTAAGTGATCGAGCTTGCACTCCTCCTTGGGTTGCTTTTGTTTGTACATCGAAGCTCTCTGTACAAGATTTTGACTCCCAATTCCTTCCTTTGTCGTAGCCCTCTTTTAGTTTTTAAATATTTTCTTTGCTTCTATGGTCCAAAACTCATTCAGGTTTATCATAGGCTTCCTTTTCCTCTATATCTCGATCAAGATTCATCCAACTATTTCTTTGTTCTGTAGCTATTTCATCTTTAAACATCATTCAACTACCAAAGATTGGTGGTATCTATTTTTTAGCTCGGTAAAAAGGGGTTGGGCAAGGGTGCCCCTTCTTCCATTCATAACTAGAAGAAAAAAAATTTCTTTATTTCATGCCCTTCTTTAGAGTTAGGACTCTCTTCTTGGGGGCAGCTAAGAGATTCAGTCTACCAAGCTCTGGGGTTAGAAAAAGAACACCTCAACTCAATTAGCAAAATAAGGAATTATCGAGCTCCTCCATTATCCGAACTTCTAGGGGATCAAATCTTATTTAATCTCGACTTTAGCCCCCTCAATTAAGCACGTACATTTTCACATCTTGTTAGTTATATTTTGTCCTCTCTTCTGACTTTGGTTTTCTCACCACTATAGAGATGACTCTAGAAGAATTGGACCAACTAACTAAAGGAGTCATAGCATTCAAAAGAAAGTAGCTCTTCTAGAGAGCCATCAAAGTGAGCGAGGGTCGAGGGGCCAAGCTTGATCATGCCAACCTAGATCACCCCTACTCCAGAGATTGCTACAACTGTACTGAGGTTGACCTTGCCTGATGAAGCCACCACCTCTATGCCTCCTGAGTAGGGGAGAGTGGTGGAGAAGAAAAAGAAAACCATCACCAAAATGTTAAGAGGAGTGCAAGAGGGTCTGGCAGCAACAATAACTCCAGCTCGGAGCTGGATTCCCTAGATGATTGTGGGGTCATCCAGCCCTCGATGGATGGATGTTTCCTTCCATACCTCTTTGAAAATATAATCCACCTAGATGATGAGGACAAGTTATGAGATTCCTACATGGCTTTTCTTGAGGTAATCAACCTTTTCTCTTAAGTTTGGTCAATTATTAGTAAACTCATAACCATGACTTATATCTTGTTATTTGTAGTTGGGACATCATCTATATGCCTATGGGGAGGTACTGAGTCGCCACAAAGCCAAGGCTTCAAAGGCCATCAAGGAAGCTCAGATGGAGATCAAGAGCATCCAGGCCGAGGTTGAATGCTTGAGGAGGCTAACTGTGCTGAAGTTGGGCACCTTTAGGAAGCACTTTAGAGGAAAGAATAGACCTCGGTGGAAATGAAGGCCGCTCTGACTTTGGAGGAGAATGGATGGAAGAAGGATGAGGAGGAGGTTGGTTTGGAGAGGAAGTGGGCTATCGAATCCTTCAAGTCTTCAAAGGCAATGGAGGATAGCAAGATAGCCTTCGCCCAAGAGGCATTCCTTAAAAGATTTAAGCTCTACTAGGGAGGGATGGTTGAAAAATTTTCTGAGCTTGATCCTAGTTTCTTGATGGAGGAATCCTCAAATGATGAGGCTAGACATTCCACCACGGTCACTAATCTTCAATCTACTAAGCCTCCTACTACAATTTTTGAGCCTGCTCGAGAACTTGAGATCGTTGAAGCCGAGCCAAGTTTGTCTGTTGTCCCTCCTCCAGAGGTTGGAGGTTTTCAATAATTATACTTTTTTTTGCTTTTTTCTGTACTCAAAATATTTTTAGCAATGAAAATATTTTTTTTTTCTTTATTGTACCTTTGTGTCATGATGTCTCTATACATTAATCGCAGTCTCTAGTCAATGTTGAACCTCTTCCTCAGGGGATCTCCTTGAAGACTCTTAATAAAGAGTTAAGAAAAAAAGTTTGCAATCTTAGCAAGAAGTTGAAGAAAGCTGAAAATGAGCTCCACAAATCAAAAAAGAGCTATGCTAAGGCTACCATTGAAATCAACTATCTTTGCTAGTCCTCCAAGTAATTCTTCAAAGAATACATTGCTAAAAAGAACCATTTGATTGAGGAAACCAAAAGCATGCTAGTGAGAAATCTTGGACCCTAACAGCCAAGGTTTATTCTCTTAAGGCCAAACTCCACAAAGCAAGAGAAAAAATCAGCTAATTAGAGAGAGGTTCGGCTTAGGTCCAAAGTCAAGCAAAATTTAGTTGGGACTGGTCGAAGAAGTTTTTCGATCTTCATAGGTAGCTGCAAGATGCTGAAAGATCATATAATTCCTCCTAGATCGAATGGTGCAAGCAGATAGATGATTATAAAAAGAAGCTTAAGATGGTGAATGCCAAGGTGATGCGGACCCAAAAGCAGTTGATAGATGAGATCCAAGTTGGTCCAAGAGGGGATCCAGAGGAAGTCGTCTCTTTGACGAGAACCCTCGGAGATTTTTTGGAGAATTATGAAAAGTGTAAGGCCGAACTCCTTCAGCTCAAGATCTAGACAACTTATAACGAGAGTGCGATGAAGGATGCTGAAGGTAAATCTATAATCCTGAGAAAAAGACTAAGTAAAGTAGAAGATGATTTCCAGAGCTATCACAAATTGCTCGGGGAGAGCTTGGCAGCAAGATGAGATCTTGAAGAGAAAATAAAAGATCTAAAGCACTCCCTCGGGTTGGCTAGTGCTGGTAGTCCAAAGTGTGACTCCAAGTAGAACTTGATTGTCTTTCTCTTTTTGGCAATCAGTCTTAAAGACCTCCACTTGTAATAATCTTCATTTCAATGAAATAACACTCTTTTACTTCTTCACTGCCTTTTTCTAATTGAATGTTTATTGAGTTTCTTATTCTTGTGCTGTTGTTGTAGGTAATGTTGTTTCACAACAATGTTCTTCATTTGTCACTTTACAGGTTTGTCCTCCTCATTTGTAAATTGGGAACTTTGAATTTGGTCTGTAGGTTACCTCTCTCCTAATTTAGAAACTAAGGCATTCAGATCCATCGTGAGGGTCATCATCCATATTAGGATGAGATTTTTCTTCTATGTTAAATAACTGAAGGTCTTTTTTTCCTCATAAGAGTCTTTATTTATGTCAGGATGAGGTCCTCCTATTCTTGACATGGTTGGCAATAGTCTTTGTTAGTATGAGGTTCTCCTCCTATTCCAAACAAGGTTGCCAAGGCACAAAAGGATCATTGAGAGGGCCTCTCCCCGTTATCTTTCATTTAAGAGCTGAGGCCTTCAATCCCCCATGGGATTTTCATCCATATCAGGACGAGGTCCTCTTCTTCCTGATATAGTTGGCTATCATCCTTATTATGATGAGGTTCTCCTTCTATTCTTAAAAAGGTTGTCCGGACACAAAAGGACCATTGAGAGGGCCTCTCCCCATTACCTTTCATTTAAGAACCGAAGGCCTTAATTTTTCGTAGGTTTTTCATCTAGGTTAGGATGAGATCTTCCTGCTATTCTTGAGATGGATAGCTATCGCTCTTGTTAGGACGAGGTTCACCTCTTATTCCTAACAAAGTTAGTAAGATATAAAAGGGCCATTGAGAGGACTAATAAGAGCATGATATTATCGTTAAGACATCATGTTTATCAGTTTAATCCAACTTCTTAAAATAATTAAAAATACATAGATAGCAGTGAGTCGGATCGAATCCATAGGGAAGGTAGTATTTTAGATTTGAAACCTTTGATTTTACAAAAGAAAAAGAGAGATTTTGAAAATAAAATTGAAGTCAAAAATTAAAAGTAGAATTTAAATAGTGCAAAAAAATAAACTTGATACTAGGATCTACTATTTAGATCTTAGCATCTACTTACAGTAAAATAAAGAGCAATAATTAAAGTAAAAAAATTAAATAATAATAAAAATAAAGAGCATGAGATTAAAGAGCATAAAAATAAATATTATATTAATTAAAAAGTTCATAATTTAAATATATAAAATTTAAAAAATTAAAAATTAAAAATTAAAATAGGTTGATCTTTGATCTTGGATCGGCATCGATAGAAAGATGGTGTAGAAGCCCAGTGCTTCCTCTCGGCACTAGTTGCCTCGAAGCAGTCATTAACCAAAGCCTAGCTCTATCCTATAACAAAGCTTCATCTTAATCGAAGACAATAAATTCTGGAGGCCTGGGATCTTATTTATAGGTGTTGGAGGGTTGAAGTCTTTTTTTGCAGGAAATATGGGACTAAGAAGAGTTTTAATCGATGTTTGTAGAAGAATTTAAGTAACATTTAGATTAAAATAGCTTTTGGATGAATATGGTGAAGTTTGGTAAAATCTGGCCATTCAATAGAAATCCAACGATCTAAAAATCATCAAAATCGAATGTGTATAAGCCCAGATCAGGTCGAATTAAGTGTTGGCCATCCGATCACGTTAATTAATAGAAAATCTGGCCATTGATCGGCATTCTGGGTGTCCTGATCAAGTCGGGAGCTTCTTGGACAATCGTATAGCTGCCTGGAGTGCTATCCGCCATCCGATCATGATCAGGGAGAGCTAGGAAAACCAAATCAAAGTAGGAAGAAACCTTGGTCGTTGGATCTGGACCGGCATCAGTCTAGACCGTAAGATGATGTAATTCTTGTAGCTATGGACCACATAGATCAGCTTCACCATACATCGCAACCAATCAGTGCCTGTCTTTGCCACTTGAAATGATGAAAATATCCCATGAGCTGTAATAGATTTTTTATAAACCCTTAAGGGTCTTGGTCCACCACGTGGTAGGCTCCGATTGGCTAACCTCTACTGAGCTGGCGATCTACACCTGGATCGTGGATTAGCTAATTGGCTTCTATGGTTGAGTCAGCTTTGACGGCTTGGCTTGGCTTGCGAAGCCGACTGAGCCATTTTTCTTTTTTTATTTTAATTTTTTCTTTAAAAATTTATATCTCATCCATTTTAGCTTTGATTTATTTCAAACTTATTTTATTATGACCAAAAAAATGAGCTTTCTTCACTAATAATAATATTTTATTTTTAAATTTTTATTATTTCTTAATTATTTTTTAATTAATAAAAATATTAATTTCTTAAAAATATATATAAATTAATTATTAATTTTTAAAAATAAATATAAATTAATTAATAAATTAATATTTTTATTGATGATTTTATGGTACTTATCATATCCTCTAACTTAAGCTTTGCTCATCCTTGAATAAAGAAAGAATTTAGTTTTAGATATCTTTTAACTTTAGAGTTTCGAATTTTATCTAAGCAGTTTTCAAAATGGTCATTGATATTCAGTAGATCATAAGCGAGGTATGACATTGGAGTATTAGTACTTACAATGAAAAATTAAGTAAAGAACATTAAATTTTTTTGAACTTTTTCTAAATCATCCTATCTTTATCTCTGATTTGTCTAAACTTTCATATGGGCAAGTGTATTGCTACTTCTGTCCTTTATTTATTGATTTTTATTTTCATATTATCCACTTTTTGATGCGAATATCATTGTTTACTTAGGCAACAAGATATGATTACTTGATGAAGAATCAATATTTTTTTTAATGTTGTACCACTACTGAGTGTCTTAACCCCTTAAGCTTTCTACTTAATCCATGTAGCGAGTCTTGGGGCAATGACTCCCAAACCAGTTGGCTTTAGGGCACTAGGTATAGAATACCCCTCGGACTTACTAGCTCGAATCAAATAGACTATGAGTTAAGACCAGCTTTACAATGAGCTTCTTTGTTCTTTCCATCTTTTGATGCGAAACTCAATGCATGCTTAGGCAAAGAGGCTCTGTTACTTAGTGAGAAATACTTGAAAATTATTTTATTTAAATTTTTATATCAAGAAACATATAGTTGTCTTACACAAGCCCATAAAAAGTAGACTTTTCTTTGATGCTAGTAGAAAAAATTAGAAATACTCAAAGAAAAAAAATTTTATGTTCTAGACTTAACTCTTTATTGGATTTTCTTAATACTTGATCCCTCAATATCTCATAAATTCTCTAATCTGTGCATCAATTTTCTTTTAAAAATGCTTAGTTTAATTTGATTCTTAAGCATAATCAGATGTCTAAATACTAAATACTAATTTTTTTTGAGAACTTAAAAATTTTAAAATTTTATTATTCTTCCCTCCAACTTAATCGACATTATCCTCAATGGAGAAGAAAAAATAAAGAATGCAATAAAAAACTTGAAAGAATATACCAGACTTAGTATATTTTTGGTCCAGCACATGTCTTTAAAAATTTGGGCTCTCCCTCCAACTTATTCAACATGTCCTAAAAAGAAAATAAACTAAAAAAATAAATTAGATGTAAGAAAACTAAATATCGGGTTACCTCCCAATAAGCGCTAAGTTTACCATCTTCAACCAGACAGAATGTAGCTTACTATCCTATGTCAAATATTGGATTGACAAATTTTAATGGTTTTGGATTGCTAATCTCAGAAAGTTAATTTATAATGCCATTATTGATATATTCATTGTTAATTTTGGGAACATATTTTGTGACCCCATTCTCAGTCTCTTACTTTTCAAGATTTTCTCCTATTTGTTCTTCTAAAATACTCATGAATGGAGTTTTTGAGTTAGGAGTTAAATTTAATTCAATGGATACTAGAAGGATGACTAAAAGTAGTTTTAATTATGGAGATAAATTAATATGATCTTGCTTAAATAACACTATTGACTTTCCATTGTATGCCTCTTGGTTTTTATAAGAAGAACTGGCTTTTAGGATTGAAGAAAATAGGACTTTTGGTTTATAGGTCTCAGGTAAATCATCTATTCTCTTTTCTCCTTTGTCAGTCTCATTTAAATTGAAACCAGCATTCGTACTAATTTCGAGCTTAGATTCTTCTATGTGGTTAGTCTTAGTACTAACCTCTTCTTCAACATTTTCATCTTGGCTAGCATCAGCACTAGTCTCTCTCACCTGATCTTGGTATGGATCCATAAGAATCTTGTAACTTTTAAGCTCAGAAATTATTTTGATAATCTCAAATTGGGGATTCTTAGGTGGAACATTAGATTGATAATTTAGTCCAGGTGGTTGGTGGATAATGGATGGGTTGTTTATATGAATCGATTGGCTCGATAATCGATCTTGTTCTCTTTTCATTTTAGACTCAGCTAATTATCCAATTTGAGCTTCTAGCCTGATGATAGATTACTGTTGAGTTGTTGAAATTGGTTAAATCTATTGTCAGCTAGACTAATCTATTAAGGAGGTGGATATGATGGGTAATTATAATGCAATGACTGAGTGGATTGACTAGGCTAACCTCTATTATAGGCATAATTTTGATATTGGGATCTATTTTGATGGTTTTGGATAAGTAAAATTTGGGTCTAAGCCTAAGTCTATTGAGGTATCCAAGAAAAATTAGGATGGTTCCTCCAATCAGGATTATATGGATTTGAAAAAGGATCACTAATGGGCTTGGAGTAGCCTTGAGTAGCTTAGACTTGTTCTTAGATAAAAGGTGAAAATTGTGCAGCCATGGGACATTCACTCACATGATGGATTGGGCTAGCATAGATTGAACAAATCTTCTGATAATTAGAAGATGATGTGAATTGTGCAGGAGATTATTGACCTAGGATTAGGACTTGATCTAATTTTTGAGCAAGAAGGTCCATTTTATCTAATTTTTGGGTTATTAGGTTCAGGTCGGCCTTAGAACTAGGTTTTGGATGTTTGATCTCATATATTTTTGCCTATTTTTGATGAGAAATTGATCTTTTATAAGAGGATAGTGAGGCATGGTTAATCGAATTTTCACTTAGAGTTTCAAATAGTGTGTAAGCTTCATCCTTACTTTTGCTCATGAATACACCTCCATAGGATGCATCTACCATTTGTCTGTTTTATTCTCCTAACCCTTCATAGAAAGCTTGGATAATTTTTCACTTAGATAGACCATGGTGTAGGCATTTTCTAAGAAGCTTCTTAAGTCTCTCCCATGACTCGTGAATTTGTTCTCCTAGAAGCTGAGCAAATCTAGTGATAGCTCACCTCATAATGTTGGTTCAGCCTATGGGATAAATTTTTTAAGAAATTCACTTTATAATTTAGCCCATATTTTAATTGGTCTTTCTATTGTGCCAAGCTAGTATTTGGCTTGGTCTTTTAATAAAAAAAAATAAAATTAGTCTAAGGGCATTATTAGTTAAATTTTGAATTCTCACCATAGAGCAGATTTCTAAAAACTCATCTAGATGCTTATAAGGATCTTCGTTGGTGCTTCCATAGAAAGATGGAAGTATCTGGATTGTGATCGACTTGATCTCATAGTGGGTTGCATGAATTTTAGATAATTGGATACAAGTCGATGGATTATAGATGGAAAGAATTAAGTATTCTTTTATCTGTCTAGGTGGTTCTCTGAAATTTTTATCCATTTAATTTTATGATTGGGTTCAACTAAATCAGGTAAAATAATTTTCTATCATGTATGTATTAGTGCAATCCTAATGTATGGTTCAAAAATTTTTTATATTATTTTATTATATTTTTATTATTTTATTATTTTATTATTTTTTTAATATTTTTTAGATTTTTTATTATTTTATTTATTTAATTTTTAAAATTTAATTTAATTATTATTTTTAATAACTTTTTAGTTAGTTTAATTTAATTTAATTTTTTATTTAATTTAATTTAATTTTTATTTTATTTTATTTTATTTTTAGAGGAGAAAGGAGAAGAAAGAAAGAAGAGTTCTAAAGAAGAGGTCCTAAGGAGTCCTAGAACTAAGAAGAGAGAGAAGAATTAATTTTAATTAGATTTAATGTTGGTTAGCAATCAAGTTGATCAATCAATCCTAACTAAGGATTATCTTAGATCTAGACAGCGCCTAACTGCCAAGGTCACCTTCAAGCCCTTCAAATATAGGATCAGTTAATCAACTGGCCAAGTAAGTATAAGGTCGGTGGGAGTCCTCCCGTTGCTTGCCTTAGACACCAATTATGCTTGGCCAGGTAAGCTAATGAAATCAATTAAGTAACCACCTTCCATCAGGCTCAGTCTTTCCTGAACCACTTTTCTTAGACATCAGTTAAGTTGACTAATCCTAACCTAGTCTAACTTTTAGGATTTCTAATTGATTTTAAAATTAAAGGCTTAGGTTAATGCAGGATGCTGGTTGATTATTTGTGGATCAAGGAAGGATGATCAAATTTCTATCTTATCTTGTTTAATTGGGTGTTGCTCTTAATTTGATTTAAAGGAATATGCATAAATATTTTTCAAGCAAGGGGTTCTATGCAATTTAAACTAGATGCACGCAACTAATTGAGTTTTGAGAAGCTTACCTTACCTCCAGCAATCATCAAAAAAAAATAAAAATAAAAATAAAACTAATATTATGCATGCTCTAAGCAGTTAGGATTTCTAATCTTGTCATAAAGCTTTTAATTAGATTTAAGTGGATATTTTTTTAAATTAATTTAAAAATAAAAAAAAAGAGATCTAAGGTTAGGATTGATCTCACCAAACAAGATTAGATGATTTGCTTTCCTTAATTTTTTTCTTTTTTATCTTTTTTTTATAAAATAAATAAAAAAGTTAGTAAGTAATATTTACAAAAAAATTATTTATAATTAATTTATAAAAAAATTAAAGAAATCAATAAAAAATAGCATCTATTTCTTTCCCAGTAATGGTGTCAAAAATCATGATAAGAGCATGATGTTGTCGTTAAGACACTGTGTTTATCAGTTTAATCCAACTTCTTAAAATAATTAAAAATATATAGATAGCAGTGAATCGGATCGAATCCATAGGGAAGGTAGTATTTTGGATTTAAAATCTTTGATTTTACAAAAGAAAAAGAAAGATTTTAAAAATAAAATTAAAGTTGGAAATTAAAAGCAAAATTTAAATAGTATAGAAAAATAAACTTGGTACTGGGATCTACTATTCAGATCTTAGCATCTACTTGCAACAAAATAAAGAGCAATAATTAAAATATAAAATTTAAATTATAATAAAAATAAAGAGCATGAGATTAAAGAGCATAAAAATAAATATTGCATTAATTAAAAACTTCATAATTTAAATATATAAAATTTAAAAAGAAAAAAAGAAATTAAAAATTAAAATAGGTTGATCTCTGATCTTGGATCGGCATCGGTAGAAAGATGCTGTAGAAGCCTAGCTCTTCCTCTCGGCACCAATTGCCTTGAAGTAGCCGTTAATCAAAGCCTAGCTCTATCCTATGCCAAAGCTTCATCTTAACCAAAGACAATGAATTCTGGAGGTCTGGGATCTTATTTATAGGTGTTGGAGGGTTGAAGTCTTTTATTGTAGGCAATATGGGACTAAGAAGAGTTTTGATGAACATTTATAGAAGAATTTGAGTGAAATTTTGATTAAAACAGCTTCTAGATGAATCTGGTGAAGTTTGATGATATCTGGCCATTCAATAGGAATCCAGCATTCCAAAAATCATCAAAATTGGATGTGTATAAGCCCAGATCATGTCAAATTAAGTTCTAGCCATCCGATCATATTAATTAGGAGGAAATCTGGCCATTGATCAGAGTTTTGGGTGTCCTAATCAAGTCGGGAGCTTCTTGGACCGTCGGATTGCTGCCTGGAGTGCTGTCCGCCATTCGATCGCGATTAGGGAGAGTTGGAAAAACCAAATCAAAGTAGGAAGAAACCCTGGCCGTTGGATCCAGACTAACATCAATCTGGACCATAGGATGGCATAATTCCTATAGCTATGGACCTCATAGACAAGCTTCACTACACACCGCAACCAATCAGTGCCTATCTTTGGCACTTGAAATGATGAAAATACCTCGTGAGCCGCGATAGATTTTTTATAAACCCTTAAAGGTTTTGGTCCACCACATGGCAGGCTCCGATTGGCTAACCTCTGCTGAGCTTGCGATCTACGCTTGGATTATGGACTGGCTGATCAGCTTCTGTGGCTGAGTCGACTTTGATGGCTTGGTGGCTTGGCTTGCGAAGTCGATTGAGCCATTTTTTTTTTTTATTTTATTTTATTTTTCTTTTTTCTTTAAAAATTTATATATGGTCCATTTTAGCTTTGATTTGCTTCAAACTTATTTTATTATGACCAAAAAAATGAGCTCTTTTCATTAGTAATAATATTTTATCTTTAATTTTTTATTTTTTAATTTTTTTAGTTAATACAAATATTAATTTCTTAAAAATATATAAATTAATTATTAATTCTTAAAAATAAATATAAATTAATTGATAAATTAATACTTTTATTGATAATTTTATGGTACTTATCGAGGATCCCTCTCCGTTACCTCCTATTTAAAAACTGGAGGCCTTCAATTTTTCATAGGATTTTCATCCATGTTAGGATGAGGTCCTCCTATTTCTGATATGATTGGCTATCGCCATTATTAGTATGAGGTTCTCCTCCTATTTCTAGCAAGATTGCTGGGACACAAAATGATTGTTAAGAGGGTCTCTTTTCATTATCTCCTGTTTAAGAATCGGAGGCCTTCAATCTCCTATGGAGTTTTCATCCATGTCAGGACGAAGTCCTCTTGTTCCTGACATGGTTGGCTATCGCCCTTGTTAGGATGAGTTTTTTCACTTGTTCCTAATAAGATTGTCAAGGCACAAAAGGGCCATTGAGAGGGCCTCTCCTCGTTATCTCTTGTTTAAGAACCAAAGGCCTTCAATCTCCCATGTGGTTTTCATCCATGTTAGGATGTGGTCCTCCTCCTATTCCTGATATGGTTGGCTATCATCCTTGTTAGGATGAGGTTTATCTCCTATTTCTAATAAGGTTGTCGGGATACAAAAAGAACATTGAGAGGATCTCTCTCCATTACCTCCTATTTAAGAACCAAAGGCCTGCAATCTCCCATGGGATTTTCATCCATGTTAGGATGAGATTCTCTTCCTATTCCTGATATGGCTGGCTATTGCCCTAGTTAGGACAAGGTTCTCCTTCTATTCCTAATAATGTTGTAGGGATATAAAAAGGGCCATTGAGAGGGCTTCTCCCTTTTACCTCCTATTTAAGAATCAGAGGTCTTCAGTCTCCTATTATCACATAGTTTTGTACCAAAGACAAGTATTTTAAAGGAAGAGGATTTTATTGAAATGAGATTTTTGATAGTACATTCATAAGCTTTATGAGTTTCAAGGTCGCATGAGTGTAGCCCCTCCAAGTTTCTTTAGATAATAAGTTTTTGGGCAGACAATTTTCATAACCTCATAGGGGTCTTTCTAGTTTGGTGTGAGCTTTCCTTTATTTTATGGCTATGAGATATCTACCTATGGAAGCACTAGATCTCCTGCTTTGAATATTTTGCTCCTGACTCTGGAATTATAGTAGTGGGCTATCTTTTGCTTGTAAGCTGCTAGCCTGATTTGAGCCTTTTCTTGCTTCTCCTCTAATAAGTTGAGGTTTGTCCTGAGATCCTATGAGTTATTTTATTCATTAAAGTTTTCCAACTCATGCCGAAGAAAGGCTAAGTTCAATTGGGATGACTACTTCTATTCCGAAAGCCAAAATAAATGGGGTCTCCCTAGTTGGCAACCTTTGAGTGGTTCTATAAGCCCAAAGCACATGATAGAGTTCGTCCATCCATTTTCTTTTTGTTGTTTTAAGTCTTACTTTTATTCCTTACAATAGGATCCTATTAGTTACCATGGTCTCACCATTTGCCTGTGGGTGAGCCACTAAGGTAAAGTGATGGAAGATATTCAGATCTTCATAAAACTCAGCAAACTTTGCTCCTACAAATTGGCATCTATTATCAGTAATAAGAGTATGAGGTAGGCCAAATCTACAAACTATTAACTTTTAGATGAAGTCCTGTACTTTAGCTTCAATAATCTTTGCTAGAGGTTCATCCTCGACCCACTTGGTAAAATAGTCCACTACCCCTAAAAAAAATTTTTGTTATCCAGATGCCATGGGAAAGGGCCTAAGTATATCCATTCCCCATTGCACAAATGGCCATGGGGCACTTAGAGGTGTGAGTTTTGAGGCTAGTTGTCTTTGGATGTTGGCATTCCTCTAGCATCGATCACATTTGCTCACATACTCTTTGGCATCTTGATGCATAGTCGGCTAATAATATCCTTGCTAAAATAGTTTATAGGATAGAGATCTGGCTCCTAAATGGTTTTCACATATTCCTTTATGAACTTCCTTTAATGTATAATCAGCTTTAGAGGGTCGGTGACATTTGAGGAGTGGCAAAGAGTATGACCTTTTGTATAGCTTATTCTCATATAAATATAGTGAGAGGCCTAGTTTTTCAATTTTTGAGCATCTTTAGGATCTCTGGAAAGAATACCATCCTTGAGATATGAAATTAGTAGATCAATTTAGCTAGGCTCATGGTCGACCTACATTACTATCTTGCATTCTTCCAAACTTGGATGCTGTAGAAGCTCAAAGAAGATCTCTTTCGATAATTCACTTGGAGCCAAAGTAGCTAATTTGGAGAGAAGGTCGGTCCTAGCATTTTTTGCTCCAGAGATCTTCTGAATGTCAAAGCTGTTAAAAGACGAAATTAAACCTCTTACTTTTCTCAAACACTTCTTCATACTTTCCTTCCGAGCTTCATAGTTGCTATTTGCTTTCTCCATTACCAATTGAGAATCACTATAGACTTTCACATGGTCTGCTTTCAATTCTTTAGCTATTCTCAATCCCACGATCAGAGCTCATATTCTGATCTATTATTTGTTACAGAAAATTCAAAGCATAGCACCTACTTTAGAGGCATTGGATGAACCATCTATTTGAAAATATATAGGATTTCATGCTTGTATCTCAAAACTTTTTTGAAATCTGACGTACCGAAAGATGTAGATTAAACTATTTAATCTACTAATACATGTGATTTAATCATTAAACCCTACATCTAGGACCTACAATATGTCATGATGCTATCATAAATCTAAAAATTAAACAAGGATGATTGGTATTGATCAAATCAATACCTATATCTAGAAATAATATAGAAAACCTAGACCATATCTAGGTCAGATGAAAGATCAAATCTTATACCTTTGCATGGGTCGAGAACACCATAGTTGAATCTCATTATTGTCTTTTGTTGCTTGGAGCTATACATTACATTTGACTTATATGGATAGTCCAGACAATGCTGCAACACAGATTGGAGGTTCATCGAATGAAGATCTACTTAAAGTGCTAGCTTCTTACAAATCCCTCTGATGGTTAATCTAAAAATATTCTTTGGATCTCTTGGACACTCCAATAGATGAAGAACAAGAGGAGAATTGAGGAAGAAACCCAACCCTTGGATCTCCCAAAAATCAAAAAATAAAAGCAAAGAGAGAAGCCCTAAGAGAAGACACATCTTCTCTTTTAGGCATCAACCATTAATGTCCTGAATACATCTCCATGTTAGGATAAAAGGAGACCTTCTTCTCTAAAATTTTTTTCATGTTCCAGGACTCTTCCCCTTTGATTTTTCTCATACAAAAATTACATAAAAAATTGAGAAGAAAGGATTCTCAAAAAAACTCTAAGAGAAGACTATCTTCTCTTCTCTTTCTTCTCATCAGGTCATGATCAAATTATGTCCAAAAGAGACCACCATCCCAACTCCTTGAAGAATCTATCCTCCATGCTCTCTCCCTATCTCTCTTAGATTTTTATCATAGAAAAATTACATAAAAATAAGAAGGGAAAAACTTTGAAAGAAAATCATAAGAGAAGACAATCTTCTCTTACATTTGTCACTACAAGACATCAACTTTTGATGTCTTAATGAAGTCTCTCCTCCAAGATTATTTGCACCTCAACCTCCCATGCCTCCTCTTTTTCCTCTATTTTTGCATGAATTTTCTAGGAGTTTTCATGTCCACACCTCTTATAAAAGAGATGCCCCATAACAATCAACTAAGACTAGGTCAAAACCTAGTCTTAGAAGGACTCTTGGTGGTGTCCAACTTTTGAATGCCACCCAGATTCATTTTTAATGTGGAGAACCAGCAAAAACACACCTAAAATGATGGGAAAAGGGTGCACAAAAATAAGGGTGGCATTGAGAAAAAATCCATAAAGGGAGAAGAGGTGTTTTGAAAATTTGGGATTCTATCAAAAAGAGTTCATATCAAAACTAGTTTCCATATTTAAACAAGTCAAATATTATTTCAAATCCATCATATTTTAGGGCATGGGGAATTTCCTTCAATGTGAGAAAGCTCTCATAAACATCTGAAAATAAATAGATGGCGTGGGCTCTCTTAGCTCTCTTAGCTGGTGCAAGGAATGAGGAGTCCTAGTCTAACTAGGACTCTTCTATTTTGACTAGGTCAAAACTATTTGAACTCAATTCAAAATAGTTTTTAGTCAATCTAATTAATAGACAATTTTAATCTAATTAGAAGCCTAATTAAATTAGATTAAATTAAATTTAAATCTAATTTAATTTTTAATCAAATTAGAAATTAGGTGTACTCATATCCTAATTGAACAAGAACTTATTTTTTCTTGCAACTAGCTTATCCAATAAACTACTTAAACTTATTCCAATTAAGTCCAAACTAATTCTAATTAAATCTAATTCAATTAGACTTAATCTCAATCTAATTTCTTAATAAATTGAGCCAATTAGCAATCTTATTGCTAATCGATCCTCCTGCAATACTTGCATTAGGTCATACATCAATCATATTGATTATTTGACCTTAGAACGATTCTAAATCATTGATCAACCATCCAATTAGGTAACAACCTCTTATATATGTCACCCCATAGATTCAAACCTAAGTCGATAGCATAGAATCAATTTTTGTATCAACTGAAATGACCATCTAGTAATGGTACCCGATGTCTGGATAGGTCAAATGTATGCAAAATAACATTCTTAAAATCCTAACCTATGGTTACCATATAATTCATCCCTTTAACCAATAATGTTCAGGATGACATCGAGTTAGCTGTCAACACTCATATAAGTCATCCATATTATGTCTCAAAAATTTTGCAAATCTCATGGCTCCTTACGAGGATTACCCAGACCTAGGTTTTGCTAAATTAAAACACAGCAAGACATTCGCTTTCTGAACTTAATTAAGAGTGGTCAATCCCATCTTGACTCATACACCAACTCTACAAGTACTTGACTATACCCAAAAATCTTCTATTACTATATTAGAAATACAGATTGGTTGGCACCAAAGTATAGTGAGTTGCTTGTAAGTCATCATGGTGATCTCAGGTCGGAGGGACACTTATACCTATCAGCCTTAACTAGCTACTCTTGATAGTAAAGTGTTACATTGGTCATATTCAATATAGATGTACTCCTATATCTCACCTAGATGCCATACCGGTGTCTCCACACTACTTGATTACAACAATAACCAATGCATATAACATACAGTGATCTATACTCGATAAGTTATCGATCTTATTAATAACTTATAATTTGATCATTAATAATTTAAGAACCATTTGATAAATCCTCCTTTATCGATTGATTATAGTTTTAAGGACTGCATTATAAGATAAGAGTTTATTTAAAGAAGATAGGACTTTGATGATGAATAAGCTAAAAAACTTTATTATTTGATAATTCATATACTAATTCTAATCATCTACCACTTAGATGATTGGCTGTATTCTGCTCCATTATTTGTTATAGAAAATTCAATGCATAGCATCTACTTTAAAGGCATTAGATGAACTATCAACATATAGGGCCTAGAAGTCTTCAAGGAGATCTATTCTTTCTTCAAGAAAATTCGGTTGCGAACTGAGAGTATAGACTTTTTGCTATTCAGGATTGGCAGGATCTAGGATGGTGCATTCTACTATGAAGTCGATCAATATCTGAGCTTTAATAGATGGTCGAGGTTGAAAATTAATGTCAAACTCGGTGAGCTCGATTATCCACTTTGCTATTCTTTTGGAGGTATCGGAACACTGAAGAACTACTTTGACGGACTGATTAGTGAGAAGTATGATAATATGTCTCTAGAACTAAGGTCAGAGCTTCCTGGCTGTAAGAAACAGAGCATAGGTTAGCATTTTCAATTTTGTATAACTTATTTCTGCATCCCTCAGAACTTGGCTTATGTAGTAGATCAGCATCTGAATTTTCTCCTCTTCCTTAATCAGGATAGTTCCAATAGCAGCGGGAGACACGACCAATTATAAAAATAATTCTTCACTAGGTTCGAGCTTGGTAAGGAGAGTAGGTGAGTTCAGATAATTCTTCAATTTTTTAAAGGCTTGTTGACATTTAGGAGTCCAACAAAAGTTCTTTGGCTTCTTGAGCACTTGGAAGAAGGGCATGCAATGTTTGGCTGATCTTAAGATGAAGCAATTTAGGATTGCAACTTTTTCTATCAAGTGTTGAACTTTTTTGATTATTTTTGGTGTAGTCATTTCTTGGATGGCTCTAATCTTCTCAAGATTTGCTTCGATGCCACGCCTTGACACCATGAACCCAAGAAACTTTTTCAAAGTTACTCCAAAAGCATATTTGGTTGGATTCAGCTTCATCTTAAACTTTTGGAGGGTGCTGACAATACTTTGGATTAAGAAAGAACTTGAAGACTTTAGAATTAAACAAAATAACATTTTCATTAGATGTGATAATATTAGTGCCATAAATTTAACAAAAAATCCTATTCAACACTCAAGAACTAAGCATATTGAAATTAGACATCATTTTATTAGAGATCATGTTCAAAACAAAAACATTATGCTTCAATTTATCTCAACTAAAAATCAACTTACTGATATTTTTACAAAACCTCTAAATGAAGATAGATTTTCAAAGATTAGAGGTGAACTTGGAATTCATGATCTGCTCTACATTTATATTTATCTTGCATTTATTGAATAAGTATGGTGTCTCCTCTTCTCATCCTTAGCATCCTTATTCCTACCTAGTAAAATCAATAAAATCTAGTTAGAAATTTTATCCTTTTTGAAATTCTGCTTCTGTTCTTGAGATGTCTCAATTTATAATCAAGACATGTTGGTTGTAACTCGAGACATCTCATCTTAAACTCGAGACTTCTCAATTTTTCAAGACTTCTCATTTTAAGTCAGGAATTCTTGAATATCACGAGTCCCTCCTTTTTACTAGAATTTTGTAAAGCCCTTTATTTCATTTCTTTTTTTCATTCATCGAAAGCTCTCATTCCTAACTCTCTCAAACTCCCTCCAACCCATTCCAATCCCCCAAATCACTGTTCCATTATCCTTTTGGTCGAATTCTGAGATTCTAATGGCTTTGAAAAGAAAATCTACTACCATCCAAAACCATCCGCCACTCCGTCAGCTAAAAATAGGGCAACGAGGTAGCAGGGTAGCTCCCAAGTTTCTCCAGCAGCTCAATCCTCTCATTCTTGCCTGTTTGTTGCCACTAGAAGCATTCCTACTAGACAGAAGGTGGATTTTAGGTTTTCGGATCAAGAACACTTCCATATTGGATCATGGTTACAGCAACAAGGTTGGAAAAAGATCTATTCACTTGAGGTAAAAGTCTACCTGGACCTTATCAGGGAATTTTTTGACAATCTCAAGTTTGAGGGGGAATCTAGGGTCGAATCTTTGGTGAAAGGGGTTCACATTACTCTAGATGAAAGGAGATTAGGGCATCTGTTAGAAGTACGAAGGTTTGGAATTTGTTACTTCAATTTAACTAAAAAAATTAAAGCATTGAAGTGTGTTTTAGAAAGGGATGATGTAAATAAAAATGAATAATTAGTATCAAACCATCTTTCTATGGAAATGAAGCTACTACATGGTATAGTCAGTCACATAATTTTTCCTAAAGTTGAAAGACATGACTGGATAGGGAAGAAAGAGCTTGCAATTATGTATTATTTGGTAACAGGAACTCCTATGAACTTCCCTTTCCTAATGCTTCAATAAATTAAGGATACTACAAACAAAAGCAAGGCATGTCTCCCTTATGGAATGATCTTCACCCTAATTTTCAAGGACTTTCATATAGATTTAGAAGGTGAAGATTTCAAAGGACTTGCTCATGCTAACTACCTAAATAAAGGGACACTGCATAGAACAAAATTTAGAAAGAAAGAAGATAGGTGGGTCAGATTTGATGAAGATGTGACTGTTAGAAATGAACCTGAGGAGCATAGACCTCCATCTCCTCCATCTTCTCCTTTAGCTACTGGTCCATCTTTCACTACCCTTGGATGCCCCCACACATCTCAAGTTCATCAAAGCCAAATTCCTGCCCTGCCTTCTAACTTTGACCTAGATAGATTGGTAGGGCAAGTTATGGAGCAGGTTATGCAGAAGGTATCAGCAAAGATGATTGAACTGCTTTCTGGACTGAAATATCAAATTCTTGTAAGCATTGAAGAGCAAAGAGTTTCTATTGAAGGATAGATTGACATGCTTAGTCAGCAGATCAGTAACTTATCTCAAACATTAAAAATTTTGGAAAAAGAGCAACATGGATCGTCAGCCACAAATGGAGCTTTTGTTGACTGAAACTACCAAGGTTGCTAAGAGAGTGAAAGAAAGTATTGTCACTCAGTGTATAAGTGCGAAAGTGATCATCATCTCTCTTTGGCAGATTATAGATCATTTTAGAAATCTTGATCTCGGACTCCTTTTGCCTCTCGACCCTTTGCTTCTCCTCGACTAGCCCCTCATCTTTCCTCTACTAGACCTCGTTTAGCTTCTGAACGCATTATAGAATTTTTTTCTGATGAAGATTAGGTCTAGTTCTTTTCTTTATCTATGTATTGAATTTTGGCTCACTTTCAGTATATTGATTGGATATCTCTTTATGTAAATCAATATATACTTTTGGTCATGTAACCTTCATTTTTAATGAATTGAATATTTCGTATCAGTGCACTTTTCCTTTTGCAATGAATATTTCATTATCTTTTACATTAATGTGATTTTGATGCTAATAAAAAGAGGGAGAAAATGTATATCAATCTTAATTAAGAATTTAAAAAAAAAGAAAACTTAGGCAAAATGTAACAAGAAAGGATCACTTAACTCTCATATAGGTAAAATCATACTAATTAATCAAAAGAGCACACTTTAAGGGGGACCATTGATAAAATTTTGGAAACTTGAGCACTTTAGAATTTGAATATTTTATATTAAAGAATTACTTCTGTTGAAGGAGAATCCTGATTTTTCGGACCAGGTTCATTCAGATCTGATCGGATCAAGAGTTATATTTCAAAAATTTTTCTCTTTGATCCTAATCAGATCTGAAATGTTTCAGATCTGATCTTTATTATTCTAATAATAAAAATAAAATTTAAATTAAATTTAATTTAATTTACCTTGATGTAGGGTAATCCTATTATCCATTGATGATCCTATAAGCAGCGGAAGGTTCTGGATCTAGCCACGCAAGTGCCTAGCCTCTACCGATATCTACTCGGACTAGATCTAGAGATCCTCTTCTTCTCTATCATGTCTTAAAAATCAGATCTGGATCTAATTTGGAGGATCTTAGAAATACCTTTTGAAGATTAGCAGTTGTCCTTTGCTGCAGCGCAGCCTTCTAGCATTCTATTGCCTTTCTCTCGTCTGGATTGCACCAACTAAGATTCAAATTCTTTTTGGACATGGAGAGGAGAGGATGAAGTAGAACCTGGTATGGAGGAGGAAGAGGGAGGAAGCCTTGGGGCATGGAGAACTCTTTTCTCAGATTTTAGATACTCTTTGAGTTGGGCGCAGGGTCTTATTTATAGACTATGCGTGATCCAACTCCTCTTCTTCCCAACCAATCATAACCCTCTGTGAAATCAGATCTAAATCCGATTGGTGGGAATAGAGTCCCTTGGATTCCTCCTTAGATGGTGCCTAAGACCAGTCAAACTTGGTTCTTAGGAAGAACTCTAATTGGAATCCAAAAAGAAGATGGAGTCCCTATCCAATAAGGACTCCTGGGCGCCTCCAGCTTGGGCACACGCCAAGGGTGGTGTGCGCCCTCCTCCTTGCCAGGTTCTGGTAGGGGGACAGGCCCCCACCAGCTCTCCAATAGGTGCATGACATGTAGACAAAAGTCAAAGTGTCAATGGTCAACATTTGACCAGTCAAAGGTCAACTTTTGACCAAAGTCAAAGGAACAAGAAATGGCAGGTGACCAAAAATGGCAGGTAATGTCTTACAAAATAAGACAACCTTTTCTGACTTGGACAACCTCCAGTCAGACCATATGAAGGCCTCTGATTGAGCACAAACTCCTTTGGCTCAGTCAGGACAACTTATTTATGATAGTAAAAGAAGAACGTTAGGTTCAATCGAGTGCTAGCACGATTTTCTTGAACCTAATTGAATCTCATTCAGATCAATTGAACTAGATCAGTTCAATTGATGATCACCAGATTCAAACCCTTGTTTGTGTGACCCAGTTAGGTTCAGTTCTGTATGGTAATGGGATATGTCATGATCTCTATCATCGACATCATCGAAACTCCTTTCGATGGATCAGAACTCTTCTGATTCGAACAGCTAGAATGATCGATCATCTAAATCATTCTAATTGCTCCCAAAATCCACCAGTGACACCTAGCAGTATATGGTGGCAACCCATCAGAGCTGAATGCGAACCTCTTGGTGCAGCTACCTGTGTGATTAAGTTCTTCTATCTTGAGCCCCGATCAGATTAGGGTTAAGGTGAACTCGTCAAACCCTAGTCTCTGTCATATGATGTAATCATTCGATTCGAGTCCAATGTGAAAATCTAAATAGAAACTCTTTCTATTATTTCACTCTGCCATGGCCATGGGCTTCTGGACTTGATTCTCATGATTCATCATAGGGCTGCTCCTCTACCACCGAGGTAGATAGATTCCATCTTGATGCAATCCAGTTCCTACAATGAACATGCTATAGCCAACATACACCTCAGGGTTCCATATGGCTAGGAGACCGAGTAATGGTGTAGTCAAACTATAACACCCTCAAGGTGAACTGCCGATGCATCTCAGGTCAAAGAACCAGACACACTACTGCAGCATCGAGTCAGTCATTGACGAGAAGGTAGACTTCCTAATGACTACTCGAGGTGGTCACGCTCAGTGCCCTCGTTCTCTAACGAGTACCTGTACTCTCGCTCCGGTGTCTCCACACCGTAGACTCAAGACTCATCTACTAAAGAGAAGCGATTGTACACCAACCTTCCGGATCAATCACCATCCTCGTGATGATCCTATGGTCGGGAGCAATTTTATGAGTTAATAATGATTATTCATGTCTTAAATTTTCAACTCTTGAAAATATGAATTATCATTACCATTAACTCAAAGGATGTATCACAGACACTAAATACACATATGTGATAGAAAATAACCCATTTTATTGATTATAGTCAAAATTATAATTTTGCCCCTAGAAGTGTATTACAAGTGTCAGCCAATTCTGGCTTCTAGGGCACATATATCTAACAATCTCCCACTTGTCCTAAAGCCAATTGGCTACAAGTCTAAGTCCCATCTTCTCAAGGTGGGCTTCGATCTTCTGCTGGCCCAACGGCTTTGTAAGTGGGTCTGCCACATTATCTGCGGAGTTGACTCTCTTGACCTCGACGTAACCCTTTCTCGAGGTAATCGGTGGTATCACCGTTTGCTTGGAACTCTTCCAACTCTTCCATTGCACACAAACAGTCTGCCAGATGTCGACTTTCGATCATCTATATCGGACATGAAAGTCCGAGTCTGTGTATCCCTGGACTTGGAGTTCTCCATTACCAAAGACCAACATCATATCCTTAGTTCTTCTCAAGTACTTAAGGATACATTTCACAGAAGTCCAGTGTTCTTCACCTGGATTTGACTGATATCTGCTTGTGACACTCACAGCATGGGCTATATCAGGTCGTGTACATAGCATGGCATACATGAGGCTCCCTATTGCAGAAGCATAAGGGATCTTGCTCATGCGTTCTATTTCCTCAGGTGTGCTGGGGCACATCTTCTTGGAAAGATGAATACCATGTCTGAAGGGTATTAATCCCCTCTTAGAGTTTTCCATACTAAACCTCTTTAGTACTTTCCTCTATGTACATCTTCTGTGAAAGTCCTAGCATCCTATTCGGTCTATCCCTATAGACCTTAATTCCTAGAATAAAGGATGCTTCACCTAGGTCTTTCATGGAGAATTCCTTGGACAACCACATCTTGACTGATGTCAACATGGGAATATCATTCCCAATAAGGAGGATGTCATCCACGTACAATACGAGGAAGACAACAGCGCTCCCACTGACCCTTTTGAAAACACATGGTTCCTCTTCATTTTTGATGAAACCAAACTTTTTGATCACATCATTGAAACGAGTGTTCCAGCTCCGAGATGCTTGCTTAAGTCCATATATGGACCTTTGCAGCTTGCAAACCTTGTGATCAGTATCACTGGATGTGAAACCTAGCGGCTGTT
Source organism: Cocos nucifera (assembly GCA_006176705.1). Classification (NCBI taxonomy): domain Eukaryota; kingdom Viridiplantae; phylum Streptophyta; class Magnoliopsida; order Arecales; family Arecaceae; genus Cocos; species Cocos nucifera. Next base: position 135,004 of record QRFJ01002968.1, on the reverse strand, counting down.
CCATATAGATATCTTCCTCAAGATATCCATTTAGGAATGCCGTTTTCACGTCCATTTGCCATATTTCATAATCGAAATAGGCTGCAACGGCAAGCAATGTGCGGATGGATTTTAGCATAGCTACTGGGGAAAAGGTATCCTGATAGTCAATGCCTTCGCGTTGACTATAACCTTTTGCCACCTAGTCTAGCCTTGAATGTCTCCACATTCCCATCTGCACCAATCTTTCTCTTGAAGATCCATTTACACCCAATAGGTACTATACCTTCTGGTGGATCTACCAAGGTCCAGACTTGGTTTGAGTGCATCGAGTCAATTTCTGACTTCATTGCCTCAAGCCATTTCTCGGAGTCGATATCTGATATCGCCTCGTTGTAGGTTTTGGGATCATCACCATGAGCACCATTACCTACGAGGAACATTTCCTCTACATCCTCTGAAATAATACCTAAGTATCTTTCAGGGGGACGGGAAACTCTTTCCGATCTACGAGGTGGAGGAGGTAGTGTTCTTATTGGCTCAACCTGATTTGGTTCCACTTGGTCCTTAGCTCGTTCTGCTTGTGAGACTTTCTCATCAAGCTTAATCTGCTTTCCAATGCCGCTATCTTGAATAAACTATTTTTCAAGAAAGATGGCATGTCGACTCACAATCACATTGTGGTCTTCTGGAATGTAGAAATAGTATCCTAATGACTCTTTAGGATATCCTATGAATCGAGCTCTGAAGGACCTAAACTCTAACTTGTCCGCTTGTTGTCTTTTGACATGAGCCGGACAACCCCAAATTCTGAGATGACTCAGACTTGGTTTCTTACCGTGCCATATCTCATACGGTGTGGTAGGAACGGTTTTAGAGGGAACCCTATTCAGTAAGATAGATTGAAGTTAATAATGAATGTCCCCAAAGAAAATCAGGGAGGTCTGTGAAGCTCATCATGGATCGAACCATATCCAATAGAGTCCGATTTCTCCATTCTGAAACCCCGTTGAGTTGAGGTGTTCCTGGTGGAGTCCATTGAGAGACTATGCCATTTTCCTTAAGATAGTCTAGGAATTTCCGGCTAAGGTATTCACCTCCTCGATCTGATCGAAGAACCTTAATGGGTTTTCCAGTTTGTTTTTCTACTTCATGTCTGAATTCTTTGAACTTTTCAAAAGCTTCAGACTTGTGTCTCATAAGATACACATACCCATACCTAGACAGATCATCGGTAAAGGTAATGAAGTAGACAAAATTGCCTCTAGCCGGCACATCAAATGGGCCGCACACATCAGTATGTACTAGGGCAAGGAGATCTGTGGCCCTCTCCCCATGTCCAACAAAAGGGAGTTTAGTCATTTTGCCTTGAAGACAAGATTCACAAGTTGGATATGACTCAAAAGTCAATGGACTCAATAGCCCATTTTTCTCCAATTTGTTGATCCTATCTTCTGCTATATGACCTAATCTCAGGTGCCATAGATATCTGTCGTTTGGACTATCCCTAGGTCGTTTGGCATTCACGTTTTGCTCGATAGTTAAGAATAGGTACATCAATATGCAAGCTGATAAAGACCATTAATAAGGAAACCATTTGCAATTTTATTTCTTTCATAAAGAATGTTACAATGGTCCTTAAAGAAGGTGATCACATAACCTTCTTGTGCTAAGCATGAAACAGAAATCAAATTCCTGCTAGCTGCAGGCACATAATAACAGTCTTTTAAAACTAAGTCTAAACCAGATGGTAATCGAAGAGGGTATGTTCCCACGGCTACTGCAGCAACTCTTGCTCCATTACCGATGCGTAGGATCATGTCTCCATCCCTCAGCCTCCTGCTATCCTCAAGACCCTGCATAGAAGTGCACAGATGAGCACTAGAACCAGAGTCAAGCACCCAACTGGATGCAGAAGAAACCGTAAGGTTAGACTCAATAACGAGCATACCTCCAGAAGGACCTTCCTTCTTGTTCTTCAGGGTGGCCAGGTAAGTAGGGCAGTTCCGCTTCCAATGGCCGTCGCTGTTGCAATGGAAACACTTTCCTTTGCCATCGGACCTTCTTTCTTCGGATTCTGCCTTCTTCTTCTTTGATCCTTCCACCTTTTGCTTTTTCACAGACTTCTTTTTCTTTCCATAAGACTTTCTTTTGGAAGAAGTCCGTTCCATAGCAAGAACTGAGCCTTTAGAACCTTTCATAGAAAGCTCAGCGGTAACCAGCATATTCATTAACTCGGCCAAGGAATTTTGAAGTTTATGCATGTGGTAATTCATGATGAATTGCCCATATGCATCAGTCAAGGATTGCAGAATAATATCGTTCTGCAGATCCAAGTCCAACTTCACACCGAGCTTCTCAAGCTCTTCCATGTCCTTGATCATTGTCAGACAGTGATCTTGGACTGACTGCCCATCACGCATCTTAGCCTTAAAAAGTCATTTTCGTGACTTGATATTTGGCTGCGCGACTCTGTTCACCAAACATCTCCTGCAGGTGAGCCAACATTTGGCGAGCAGTCCCGATATCTTCATGTTGGCGCTGGAGCTCATCAGACATCGAGCCCAACATGTAATATCTGGCCTTATTATCTTCGTCAATCCATTTTTTCAGAGACGCTCTCTGTTCAACAGATGGACGGGCTGGTAAGGTGGGAGGGTCCTGGTCCAAAACATGGGTTAACTTCTCGGAACCCAAAACAATTTTGTAGTTCCTGAGCCAATCTTTATAATTGGGTCCAGTCAGTCTATGTGTGTCCAGGATACGTGCCTAATGGGTTGGACGCAGACATTTTCCTGTAGAGAGTCAAAGATTCTAGTTAGATACTGTAATTTTGACTTGACCAATTTATTTAGGGATTTTATTTTTAAACAAATTAGCTCCCACTATTTTCTCGGATCCCTACACTCCCTCTGTAGAGATGCGAAAATCTCCATGATTAATGATTTCTAGTGGGTGGTGCGGTCTCACCAACTGACTCATCACCTCACCTAACAGTTATTGGTGATGGGTTAGCCAATGAGTGAACAACTCTTGTTCAATGATTCTCTAATCATGGTGCACCCAAACTTGGTCTCTAATTCATGAATCTCACCGTATCCGGAAATATTGATCCACTCCTTAGTTAAGTCAGACCCACCATTTGCATAGACTGGGTTCCTAATTGAGTCTCTCACCGTATCCAAAATATTGAGCCCAACTCATCCTCCAGCCCATAGCATCCAATGCCTAATAGACATGGTTGCATCTTTCCGGTGCAACTGAGCCACTGTATCCAGCCGAGAACAATCAACCCCGGGAAGGGCCCGCACATCTACAATGGTGGAAGACCTCAGACTTAATCTTTTCTTAGGGAGAATTGATTCAGGTCTCATTAAACTAGACTTGGCTCATAGTCATAACAATTATGACTAACCTAGTGGCATGGGTTAGCTCGGATTATTGACCACCTCAGATCAGAACTGTGTCAACAGATATGGCCAGGTAAGTGAGACCGGTGGAAGGAATATGCCATTAACTCGTACAAGAACGCATTCAGGTCGAGTAGCTTCCAATTAAAAACCAGTCGGTCGTCTGTGCCAAACTTACCTTAGACACCAAATTGTTGAGTCAGAACCAATTGGGTTAGCCTACAATCCAGACTCTAACCTCTGAGCCTAATTAGGTCTTGCTTGATCGTGACTCGATCTTGACCCAGACTTAATCCTATTAGGCTGGTCAATTTAAGCATTGTTGATCCCATCTAACCAACTCTTGATTCGGTTTGATCAACCGCTTAGACCTAATTGAGCTACCCAAGCCCGAACCCAGTATTATGAATATGTCTTAGATCTGAAATTCTCAATTTTAGACCTAATTAATATTTCATAAATCTTAATTCTTAATTAAGTTAGGGTTCATAAACAAAATATGCACAATAAATCCTAGGGTTTCAGGATCTAGGGTTTTGCAGAAAGTAAGTTTTGGGTTTCTGATTAAGGACGAACACGCAGCACCCCTACACGTCATAAGAACACCCCATCGAATGGGAAAGAGAGGGCCTTTAAACCCTTCTTCGTTCTTATGACCGGACGGCCAAGAGGAACGCCTTAATCAGGAACATGCAATACTACAAAATAGTTTTAGATCTATATCATATATCTCATATATAAATTTAGATCTAATCATGGCATATTTTGCATACATCTCATGTATCGAATCATGCATATTTTTCAGATCTAAATTATCTCATAATAATCTAAAAAATTAGATTTAAATTGATCTTAATCAAAATAAATTCTAATCTAGACAATTATGTAGAACTATTCTACAACTAGTCTAGACATGCATCAATCATATCTCATATGATGTTAAAATTAAATAATTTTTATTTGCTATTTTTTAGATGTTATTATAATAATTATAATATCAAAAAATAGTAAATAAATAGATCTAAAATATGATTTAATTAAATTAAATTCAAAACATGCAAGACTATTCTATAGAACTATTCTATTTCTAGAACTAGTCATGCATATTCTTCTAATCTTAGATCCAAATCATTTAATTTTAATTTTTTCTGATTTCAGATCTGATCACATCTCATGTGACATCTAAATCATTACTTATTTTTTAATTAAAATAAAATTTAAAATCAGATCTAAACAACTTTAGAACCATGGCTCTGATACCAGTTGAAGGGAAATCCTGATTTCCCGGTCCAGGTTCGTTCAGATCTGATCAGATCAAGAGATATATTTCAAAAAATTTTTTCTCTTGATCTCTAATCAGATCTTGATATATTTCAGATCTGATTCCTTATTATTTTAATAATAAAAATAAAATAAGATAAATTAAATTTCAAATTTAATTTACCTTGATGTAGGGTAATCCTATTACCCATTGATGATCCTGTAAGCAGCGGAAGGTTCTGGATCTAGCCACGCAAGTGCCTGGCCTCTATCGGTATCCACTCAGGTTGGATCTATGGAGATCCTCTTCTTCTCTATCATGTCTCCAAAAATTAGATCTGGATCTGATTCTGGAGGATCTTCAAAAATACCTTTTGAAGATCAGCAGTTGTCCTTTGCAGCAGTGCAGCCTTCTAGCTTTCTGATCGCCTTTCTCTCGATCTGGATTGCACCAACCTAAGATCCAAAATTTCTTTTGGACGTGGAGAGGAGAGGGAGAAGTAGAACTTGGCATGGAGGAGGAAGGAGGAGAGGCAGCCTTGGGGCGTGGGAACTCTTTTCTCAATTGAATTGCATTAGATACTCTTTGAGTTGGGCGCAGGGTCTTATTTATAGACTAATGCGTGATCCAACTCCTCTTCTTCCCAACCAATCACAACCCTTTGTGAAATCAGATCTAAATCTGATTGGTGGGAATAGAGTCCCTTGGATTCCTCCTTAGAGGGTGCCTAAGACCAGTCAAACTTGGTTCTTAGGAGAACTCTAATTCGGAATCCAAAAAGGAGATGGAGTCCCTTGTCCAACAAGGACTCCTAGGCGCCTCCAAGCTTGGGCACACGCCAAGGGTGGTGCGTGCGCCCTTCTCCTTGCCAGGTTCTGGCAGGGGGACAGGCCCCCACCAGCTCTCCAATAGGTGCATGACACATGTGGACAAAAGTCAAAGTATCAATGGTCAACATTTGACCAGTCAAAGGTCAACTTTTGACCAAAGTCAAAGGACGAGAAATGGCAGGTGACCAAAAATGGCAGGTATTATCTTACAAAATAAGACAACCCTTTTCTGACCTTGGACAACAAGCTCCAGTCAGACCATAGTGAAGGCCTCTGATTGAGCACAAACTCCTTTGGCTCAGTCAGGACAACTATTTATGATAGTAAAAGAAGAACGTTAGGTTCAATCGAGTGCTAGCACGATTTTCTTGAACCTAATTGAATCTCATTCAGATCAATTGAACTAGATCAGTTCAATTGATGATCACCAGATTCAAACCCTTGTTTGTGTGACCCAGTTAGGTTCAGTTCTGTATGGTAATGGGATATGTCATGATCTCTATCATCGACATCATCGAAACTCCTTTCGATGGATCAGAACTCTTCTGATTCGAACAGCTAGAATGATCGATCATCTAAATCATTCTAATTGCTCCCAAAATCCACCAGTGACACCTAGCAGTATATGGTGGCAACCCATCAGAGCTGAATGCGAACCTCTTGGTGCAGCTACCTGTGTGATTAAGTTCTTCTATCTTGAGCCCCGATCAGATTAGGGTTAAGGTGAACTCGTCAAACCCTAGTCTCTGTCATATGATGTAATCATTCGATTCAAGTCCAATGTGAAAATCTAAATAGAAACTCTTTCTATTATTTCACTCTGCCATGGCCATGGGCTTCTGGACTTGATTCTCATGATCATCATAGGGCTGCTCCTCTACCACCGAGGTAGATAGATTCCATCTTGATGCAATCCAGTTCCTACAATGAACATGCTATAGCCAACATACACCTCAGGGTTCCATATGGCTAGGAGACCGAGTAATGGTGTAGTCAAACTATAACACCCTCAAGGTGAACTGCCGATGCATCTCAGGTCAAAGAACCAGACACACTACTGCAGCATCGAGTCAGTCATTGACGAGAAGGTAGACTTCCTAATGACTACTCGAGGTGGTCACGCTCAGTGCCCTCGTTCTCTAACGAGTACCTGTACTCTCGCTCCGGTGTCTCCACACCGTAGACTCAAGACTCATCTACTAAAGAGAAGCGATTGTACACCAACCTTCCGGATCAATTACCATCCTCATGATGATCCTATGGTCGGGATCATTTTATGAGTTAATAATGATTATTCATGTCTTAAATTTTCAACTATTGAAAATATGAATTATCATTACCATTAACTCAAAGGATGTATCACAGACACTAAATACACATATGTGATAGAAAATAATCCATTTTATTAATTTTAGTCAAAATTATAATTTTGCCCCTAGAAGTGTATTACAAGTGTCAGCCAATTCTGACTTCTAGGGCACATATATCTAACAACTTCTTGTATTTAACTATACATGCTATATATATTGCTTATATTTTTTTTATGGAGTGCTTAATATTTCGTCACTATCAAAAAGAGAGAGATTGTTGACCCCCTAAGTAATTTTGATGACCACCAAATATTAAATCACATGATTATTGATAATTTTTTCTAAAGCATTCCAAAGATCAGAAGAAAGAGAGTTCTTTGATCGAAATGAGCAAAAAATCAAATGCAATTCAAATCAGGATCAAAAGAGCATGGTCTGCAACATATTTCCATCAAAAATAGTCTTAGAGCAATTTTGATACATCTCCAAAAATTTTCGAGATGTCTCCTAGTAGTTGGCACGTGGAACAGGGCCCTGGCATAGTTTCGAGAGGACTCGAGTTGAGCTCATGTCATCTCTGTCTTAGAAGATAGAAACATCATTTCTACATACTAAGATCAAGATGACTCGAAGAATTCTCAAGAGGTCTTGGAGTCATGGTGAGGCATCTCCATCAGAACCGAGAGGACTCGATCTCAGGGTGCAAATTTTTCTAGAAAGCTAATTTTCAAGCACCAGAGAATGAGGCATCTCCTGGTCAAACTAAGAGGACTTGAAGTCGAACAAGACATCTCAAAACAATCTAGGTCTCAAAATATGGTAACAACCTTCAATGGATAGTTCCAAAACTTTCTTTTTCATCTCCAATGGCTAGTTCTCATCTCTAATGGTCAGATTCATGCTTTTCTTGGATTTTAATCATTTCAAGCATGTCTTATCTAGATTTTCAGGGCTTCTTGAAACTTTTTCAAGATTGGAAGAAATATCCTAAAAAGATCTAACTATCATTGTTAGATATATGTGCCCTAGAAGCCAGAATTGGCTGACACTTGTAATACACTTCTAGGGGCAAAATTATAATTTTGACTATAATTAATAAAATGGGTTATTTTCTATCACACCATGTGTATTTAGTGTCTGTGATACATCCTTTGAGTTAATGGTAATGATAATTCATATTTTCAAGAGTTGAAAATTTAAGACATGAATAATCATTATTAACTCATAAACAGCTCCCGACCATAGGATCATCACGAGGATGGTGATTGATCCGGAAGGTTGGTGTACGATCGCTTCTCTTTAGTAGATGAGTCTTGAGTCTACGGTGTGGAGACACCGGAGCGAGAGTACAGGTACTCGTTAGAGAACGAGGGCACTGAGCGTGACCACCTCGAGTAGTCATTAGGAAGTCTACCTTCTCGTCAATGACTGACTCGATGCTGCAGTAGTGTGTCTGGTTCTTTGACCTGAGATGCATCGGCAGTTCACCTTGAGGGTGTTATAGTTTGACTACACCATTACTCGGTCTCCTAGCCATATGGAACCCTGAGGTGTATGTTGGCTATAGCATGTTCATTGTAGGAACTGGATTGCATCAAGATGGGATCTATCTACCTCGGTGGTAGAGGAGCAGCCCTATGATAATCATGAGAATCAAGTCCTGAAGCCCATGGCCATGGCAGAGTGAAATAATAGAAAGAGTTTCTATTTAGATTTTCACATTGGACTCGAATCGAATGATTACATCATATGACAGAGACTAGGGTTTGACGAGTTTACCTTAACCCTAATCTGATCGGGGCTCAAGATAGAAGAACTTAATCACACAGGTAGCTGCACCAAGAGGTTCGCATTCAGCTCTGATGGGTTGCCACCATATACTGCTAGGTGTCACTGGTGGATTTTGGGAGCAATTAGAATGATTTAGATGATCGATCATTCTAGCTGTTCGAATCAGAAGAGTTCTGATCCATCGAAAGGAGTTTCGATGATGTCTATGATAGAGATCATGACATATCCCATTACCATACAGAACTGAACCTAACTGGGTCACACAAACAAGGGTTTGAATCTGGTGATCATCAATTGAACTGATCTAGTTCAATTGATCTGAATGAGATTCAATTAGGTTCAAGGAAATCGTGCTAGCACTCGATTGAACCTAACGTTCTTCTTTTACTATCACAAATAAGTTGTCCTGACTGAGCCAAAGGAGTTTGTGCTCAATCAGAGGCCTTCATATGGTCTGACTGGAGGTTGTCCAAGTCAGAATAGGTTGTCTTATTTGTAAGACATTACCTGCCATTTTTGGTCACCTGCCATTTCTTGTTCTTTGACTTTGGTCAAAAGTCTACCTTTGACTGGTCAAACGTTGACCATTGACCCTTTGACTTTTGACCACATGTCATGCACCTATTGGAGAGCTGGTGGGGGCCTGTCCCCCTGCCAGAACCTGGCAAGGAGAAGGGCGCACGCCAAGGGTGGCGTGAGCCCAAGTAGGAGGCGCCTAGGAGTCCTTGTTGGACAAGGACTCCACCTCCCTTTTGGATTCCAATTAGAGTTCTACTAAGAATCCAAGTTTGACTGGTCTTAGGCGCCCTCTAAGGAGGAATCCAGGGGTCTCTATTCCCAACCAATCAGATTTAGATCTGATTTCACAAAGGGTTGTGATTGGTTGGGAGGAAGAGGAGTTGGATCACGCTTAGTCTATAAATAAGACCCTGCGCCCAACTCAGATTCTAATGCAATTCAATTGAGAAACCCCACGCCCCAAGGCTGCCTCTCCCCTCCTTCTCCATGCCATAGCTTCTTCTCCCCTTGCTCTCCACGTCCAAAAGGTGTTTTGGACTTTGGTTGGTGCGATTCAGATCAAGGAAAGGCGATCAAAAGCAAGAAGGCTGCGCTGCTGCAAAAGGACGACTGCAGATCTTCAAAAGAGTTTTGAAGATCCTCCAGATCAGATCCAGATCTGATTTTTGGAGGTGTGATAGAGAAGAAGAGGATCTCCAGATCCAACCCGAGTGGATACCGGTAGAGGCCAGGCGCTTGCGTGGCTAGATCCAGAACCTTCCGCTGCAATCAGGATCATCTACAGGGTAATAGGATTACCCAAATCAGGTAAATTAAATTTGATTTAATTTATCTTATTTTATTTTATTTATTAAAATAATAAGAATCAGATCTAAAATATATCAAGATCTGATTGGGATCAAGAGAAAAATTTTTGAAATATATCTCTTGATCTGATCAGATCTGGACGAACCTGGACCGGGAAATCAGGATTTCCCTTCAACTGGTATCAGAGCCATGGTTCTAAATTGTTTAGATCTGATTTTAATTTTATTTTAATTAGAAAATAAAGTGATTTTAGATGTCACATGAGATGTGATCAGATCTGAAATCAGAAAAATTAAAATTAAATGATTTGGATCTAAGAACATGAAGATATGCATGACTAGTTCTAGAATAGAATAGTTCTATAGAATAGTTTTGCATGTCTTTGATTTAATCTGATTAAATCATATTTTAGATCTTCTTATTTACTATTTTCTGATATTATAAGTGTTATAATAACATCTGATAAATAGCAAATAAAAATTATTTAATTTTAAATATCATATGAGATATGATAGATGCATGACTAGACTAGTTGTAGAATAGTTCTACATAATTATCTAGATTAGAATTTATTTTGATTAGATCAATTTAAATCTAATTTTTTAGATTATTATGTGATAATTTAGATCTAAAAATATGCATGATTATGATACATGAGATGTATGCAAAATATGCCATTGATTAGATCTAATTTATATGAGA